>SKCR01005769.1:0-25437 GCA_019454045.1 Zanthoxylum bungeanum | reverse complement strand
ACTTGGAGCTTCTACCATTTGATCATCTTCTTCATCACAAGGCATTGTAAGTATGATTCCGCCATACTTCATGTTTAAATATATATTCTTTATAGTATTTCACATGCTTAATCTTTGTTTGGGACATATTATAGAAACCAACACAAATATGGCTTATGAATGGTTAGTTATGCCATTTGGTATTTCAAATGCACCTAGCACATTTATGAGATTGATTAATTATGTTATGGTTCATTTTTAGGTAAGTTTATTGTGGTTTATTTTGATGACATCTTAGTTTACAGTAAAACATTAGATGAACATGTTACGTATTTGAAGCATGTTCTTGATGTGTTAAGGCACGAAAAACTATATGCTAACTTTGATAAGTGCAATTTTGTATGGATAGAATTGTTTTCCTTGGATTTGTTGTGATTGCAGATGGCATCGAGGTAGATTTGGAAAATGTGAAGACAATTCAGGATTGGCCTACACCAACAACAGTGACATAAGTCATAAGCTTCCATGGATTAACAAGCTTCTATCGTAGATTCATTAAAGACTTCAATAGTATTGCAGCACCATTGACTGAAGTAGTGAATAAAATTGTTGGCTTCAAATGGGATGAAGAGTATGAGCGTGCATTTCCAGAATCTGAAAATGAAGTTGTGCAGTGCACCAGTTTTGACACTACCAACTTTGAGAAGATATTTGAGATTGAGTGGACGCATCTGGATTAGGCATTGGAGCGGTTCTTATACAAAAAAATCGACCAATAGCCAACTTTAGTGAGAAGCTTAATGGAGAATTTTTGAGATACCCCACATACGACAAGGATTTATATGCGCTAGTGAGAGCCCTTGAGACTTGGCAACATTATATATGGCCTCGAGAGTTTTTTATCCATACAGATCACGAGTCATTGAAGCATTTAAGGGTCAAGGTAAGTTGAACAAACGGTACGAACGTTGGTTAGAGTTTATAGAGACATTTCCATATGTAATCATCACAAACAAGGTAGGAAAATATTATCGCCGATGCACTATCGTGAAGGTATGCTTTTCTTATCATTGAGTGCAAGAATGCTCGGGTTTGAATTTATTAAGGAAATTTACACAAATGATACTGACTTTAGTACTATCTATGTTGCATGTGAAAAGTCTACATTTAGTAAATTCTACCAACATGATGGGTTTTTGTTTAGGAATAATAGATTATGCATTCCTGTTTGTAGTATGCGTGAGTTGTTAGTTATGGAAGCACATGAGGGAGGTTTAATGGGAACTTTGGCATTGCCAAGACCTTAGGGGTATTGAGTGAACATTTCTATTGGACAAAAATGCGGAGAGATATGGAGCGTTTGTGTGATAAATGCTTAACTTGTAAAAAGGCTAGATCTAAGGTTATGCCTCATGGGTTGTACACACCATTGCCTGTACCTAGTGAGTCATTGGTAGATGTATCAATGGACTTTATATTAGGTTTACCTAGACTAGGATGGGTAGAGATTTCATCTTTGTAGTGGTGATAGGTTCAGAAAGATGGCACACTTAATAATATGTCATAAGTGTTGTAATGTATGCCCTAAAGCTATATGTAAAGTAAACGGATTTATATATTTTGAAATAAATAATGCATTATTCATTTATCAAAGTGTTTGTTTTAATTTCGCATATTATAAATTATCTTGAATACCCTAGATTACTTATGTGCCTTCAGACTTAGTGTATGACTGTCATGCACAAGAGGATTTAAGTCTGAATTAGGAATCTTAAATAGTCCATAGAGAGTGAACAAATCGGATACTTTATTTGTGGTTTATCTATAGCTGCGGTCCATTTTATATTTGTATGGCAACCTTGATCCAGGATCGTCCATGTAGAGACATGAGAATGTAGGCACCTTGTATGATGTGATCATACAGGACTGGACCCAGATGGAAATGACATTCTTATAAAATCCATTAAACAAAGAAAATCATTCGATCTACTAGATGGTCATATATGGATTGATCTTAATCCCGAGTATACTACAAACTCTTGTATGGCACGCTATGTCCTTTGATTTACAAAGGTGAGGTTGGTGTAGAAGTCCCGACCAATAGCTACGTAGTTTGGCATGGTCTGTTGTGTAGCTGGGAACGTTTTACATAGATATGCAGTTCAATCCTTCTTCCGAGAAGTAAATGAGTATCTTTCTTAAGGGTTGATTCGGTACTTGAATGGTTAGAGCGCTCTAGTCTTTCTTGTTGGACAATTATGACCCATAACATCACTATTTATAAAGACATGGTGTTCCTTGTACAAATTAACTATGTGAAAGGAAATTGCTCTTTTATCATTTGTAATTGGATTACTTGGATATATAAATGATAAAAATCCATATTATTAGTACCAGATTAATAAGATATTAGACAGTATTAATCCATAAAAGGTTTAATCATTAAATATCCCTAGTCGTAGTATTATCGAGATTGGACATCGATAATGCGGAATATGCTAGTATTGCACTTGTGCGCATTAAGAAAGCTTAACGGGATAGTTCTCATATATTTAAGTATTGGATACTTATGCAAGTGTGATAAGAGGTTCTGTTAGCCGTTGGACCAGAAACAGCTTCGCTCTGGATAGACCCCTCGGAATCTCATTGGTAGTATGACTATGTGTCAATGGGGATCCGAATCAGGGTATGTGTATTTGGTCTTAACCTGAGACTTGCATCGCTAATACTTACGTCAATCAGTACGCTTTAGTTTTGGTCTTCTGAGGCTTTAACAGGTTCTGTGTACACCTCTTCTGCGTTTAATGAGAATCGTAGTGTATTTAGTGTGATGTCAAGATGGAAGTATCACTTCAGTCATATGGAGATGATGATCACGCAGGGATACAGAACTGGTACTCTTAAATGCTGCAGCTATTGGGATAATATGACTAGGTCATGATTATCCGATTACAGAGACTAGTTGCTTGTGATTCGATATATGCTTCGTACGGGGCAGACACAATTCCAGCCCCAGGCCTAGCATGTGACATATGATACTGGATTGTAATACGCCATACACTGTATACTACGCTTGATAAAGATTACATATTCTTAGTTGAATATTTATGGAGAATTGGGTAGGCACAGTGCTTTGCTAGAAGCCAACCATGTCTTGTAAATCGGTAAGACCGTAGTACAGGGTACACACGTATTCGGATAGTCTGATGACCGTATTTACTGCCAATATATCCTGGGATCTCTTGGGTCGCTTCCCAAAGATTCAACGATGAGATTTGACTCGAACAGAGAATTAATCTGGGATTAACTATGAGAGAGAAAATTAATATGTTATTAATTACGGCAAGAATTAATCCGGGATTAATTAACAGAGAGAAAATTAATCTGGGATTAATTGCGTCATGAATTAATCTGGAATTAATTTGTGAAGAAGAGAGAATGCGATTAATTTGGAATTAATCGGTAAAATATATTTAATAGTTAAATTGGATTTTTCTATTTAATTTATTTATTTGGGCTAAAATAATTATAGATATATTAATTGAAATTGGATTTCAATGCGGAATTAAAATTGGATTTTAATTCAAGCGAACAAATTATTTTGGAATTAATTCGTAAGCTACTTCCGTAATAATTTTGCTGGGCATTATTATTTAATAAATTTGATTTACGTCGCGACGTAAAATTCGTTTGATCGGATTAAATGAACCCGAGCCCGAAGTGTGTTGAGCAAGCCCACTTGAATTTTGAATTTAAAGTGGGTTCCACTTTACTTACATCATTAATCAACTTTTGGTGATGGAAATGATTGATGGCTTTTGTTGGAAACTTGTATAACACATTTTTTGCTTTTGTAAAGCATATACACATTTTTTTTGGAGTTTGAGTTTTTGTAATTGGTAATTGTTTTTAGAAAATAAAGACACAAAAACATCATCTCCATTCTCCTCTCTACACCATTGCCGAACACAATGCTTTTCTTGGAGGAAAAATTTTTCTTTCAAAATTTTTTCTTGCTAGCACATAAGCAGTGAATCAAGGTGATAGGGAAACTCACCCGAGAGTTTCGAACTCGATTTCAAGCTCCGAACTACTACATCCAAAGGAATTTTTGAAAGCCTAAAACCGATCAAGGTGAGTTTTTCCGCAACTTTCTTTGATTAATTCACACTCGAATCACGCTTAGAAGTTCTTGTGGTATGTCTAGGACACTAACAATGGTATCAAAGCGAGATTTATGCTTGATTTGGATTTACGATTTATAGACTTTATTTGGGATTTTTTGCTTGGAGCTTGATTTTCCTAAATTGGTTGTTTGGTTGTGGTTGGATGATGATGAATTGGATTTTTGCATCAATAGAATTGAGAAAAATTGATTGGATAAAAAATCCCCAATTCTTTACCCTTGGCCGAAACTTGAACCCTTAATTGCTCATGGTAATTTTTGATAATTAGAAATTGGATGTGTTGTTGGCATGAAATGTATATTAATTGTGGGTTTAATTGGATTGAAATGAAAATTGGATGTTAATTTCATGTTAATTGTCGTGAGTGAAGCATGTTTAATGGATTGATTTTGCTTCAATTGTGTTGGACATGAATTGGAATTAATGAGCATGATTAATTGATTTAATTAGTGTTTTAGAAACATTAGGTTAGTTGATTAATTATGTTAATTACACTTGAATTGGATTAATATGTAATTTGGAATAATGTATTAATTTAATTTGTTGTATTTGGATTTAATGGGCTTGGTTAGGCCAAGTTTGGTTTTGGTCAATTGGGTTGGATCCAATTGGGCCTAAAACCATTTCCATAAAGTCCAAATATGACAATTGGGCCTTTAATAATTTAATTGGGCCAAAATTGATTTTGGGCAAAGGGTGATTCCTTATTAGGCCTTGGCATCTTGGGTTTTATCCATAATGGCCAAAGCCCACGCCTAAAGAATTAATTGAAAGGCCATTGGACTTTAATTGAATAATATTGGATACTAATTGGGCCTTTGAGACCCAATTGATTGGATTTGGAATCCAAGTCTTTAAGGCACATAAATAAGTGTAATTATTTAATTTGGAATTATAAATTAATTAGTATTGGATCAATTTAAATTCGATTTAAAATTATAGTTCGATATAATTCAAGAATACGTACTTTGAGTGTTTATTCTTAAATGAGTTGGACTCGCGCAAATCAAATCGTTGTTTGAACATTGGATGGTCATTAATTCAAAGATTAATTAATTGGATTAGATTGATTGAATAACATGCTATGTGTGAATACTTGGATGTATTGTATGAATAATGTATATCAGATGGATATTATAAGGGTGGGGGCAATTTTGGAAATTGTTGTAATAAATTTAGAATTTATTTAAATTGGACCTGCGTGTCTAGCCTATTATCTCTATTCTCTTTGTATTTCTCTTCTCACCATTCCCCTCAATGCAAATGAGGTTTCTTTTAGTGTTATGTAATTGGGTAGATGTATCAATAGTGCTAGCGGGAGAGAGAAATGGAGAATTTGTCCTAGGACAAATTTATTATATATCCATCCACATATCATTAATAATTTATTTCGCGCCTTATTATGATTTTAGAATGCATGCTTAAGGGTGTATGATGAGACCTAATCAAAGATAATAAATTGTTTGCCAATTTACGCGAAAAACCCTCACAATAATATTAAGCGTTTTTCCTTCCATTGAGTGGTTATCTCTCAAGATCCAAGATTGGCATTGGTTTATTGGTCAAAGTCAAGATCAATGTCCATCGCGGATGTGTTTGAACCACGAAAGCTTTGTTCTATATCGCATGTCTTGGGCAGTTGTGACTTGTTTGCCAAAGTCAAGGTCACTTCTAGCTCATCGACATGGATTACGAAGCTATCCCACTGTCAATGAGTCGCGCTTAACTGGAATCATTATGTTTGTTGAGCCAAAGCCAATGCTTAGTTGATTCAAAGGAAATGGTTAGGAAATATATTGGATATATTTGCACATATTTGATATGTGTTTTGGACTTGGAGGTCCACCTACTGGATCTAGAATTGGATGGATACAATTGATCTTAGAGATCTACCTAGTTATATTTTATACAACTTGTTGGCCAAGTCAAGGTTGTGTGTTATTTAACGGGATCCTAACCCACTAGGAGGAAACGGTTTCCCGAGTACTCCACAGAGGGTTAGAGGCTCGCCGAAAAATAGTGGGAGGCAAGTATTAAATTTACAATTTCGTTTAAATACTTGCCAATACACGCTCTTTTATTTTATTTATTGTTATTATAAATATATTAGTTGGACTGATATTTAATATTGCTTTCTTTGAACAGTTAGACTGTGCAAGACACTACTCCACTTGTAGTTGGTCATATAGTTGGACTATAGTAACAATTACATTTTGAGTGTACCCAAAATTATATATTGGATAGTTGGACTATTGCAATCGAGATGGCTGGAAAGATTAGCGTCAAAGGACATAATCCTGGGTGAAAATGTCTTTAACGGTGTAAATTTTCCAGATTAGGAAATAAACCTCAGGATAGTCCTAGGAGCTGAGAAGTTACCCTATGTCATAGAGAAACCTCTCGGGGCCTGAGCTAGGAATTGAGCAAATAGTAGAGCATGGGCTTGGGAAGACTCACAATGATGATAACTTTAGTGCTCAAATCGTTATGCTTACCGCAATGACTCCTCAATTTCGTCGTCAGAACAAAGGATTGGATCCTATAGAGATGTTGAAATTGAAGGATCTTCAAAGATCTAACCTTAGATCTCAGAAGTATGAATTGCAAAAGAAGCTCTTTTGCTCGCATATGTCAGAGGGCACATCTGTCGAGCACTAGGTGTCACAGATGATTGCTGACATCGAACATCTAGGTTAGCTGGGCATTACCTATGAGACCGAGACTTCTATAGATTTTATCTTACAGTCTCTGCCCGAATGTTGGGGCGGGTTCATTAAGAACCAAGAGAAAAAATCTTAGAGAGTTAATGGCTATACTCAAATAGGCAAAACATTGCTTCTAAAAAGCAAGAAGCGCAAGGCGCGTCTTACTTCGACATCCCAGAAGCCCAGGGCTTGGCCGAAGGCTTCTGGGGGTGTGAAAAAAAATGGCAAAGGCAAAATCGTCACTGTCTTCTAGGAAGACAAATGACATATCCCAAGATATATGCCTAAACTGTGGAAAACGGGGTCATTGGAAGCGTGACTAGGTCATATGGAGATGATGATCACGCAGGGATACATAACTCGTACTCTTAAATTCTGCAGCTATCAGGATAATATGACTAGGTCATGATTATCCGATTACAAAGACTAGTTGCTTGTGATCCGATATATTCTTCATACGGGACAGACAAAATTTCAGCCCCGGGCCTAGCATGTGACATCCGATACTGGATAGTAATACGCAATACACTGTATACTACGCTTGATAAAGATTACATATTCTTCGTTGAATATTTCTGGAGAATTGGTAGGCACGGTGCTTTGCTAGAAGCCAACCATGTCTTTTAAATCGATAAGAACGTGGTACAGGGTACACACGTATTCGGATAGTCCGATGACCATATTTACTGCCAACATATCCAGGGATCTCTTGGGTCGCTTCCTAAAGATTCACCGATGAGATTTGACTCGAAAAGAGAATTAATCTGGGATTAATTATGAGAGAGAAAATTAATCTGGGATGTTAGACATTATGACCCATAGCGTCACTGTTTGTAAATGATATTGTATTATTGTACAAAATTAACTATGTGATAATGAAATTGCCTTTTGCCGTTTTGTATTTATTTACTTTGATATATAAATGGCGAAAGTCCATATGATTAATTCCGTATTGAGATGATATGAGACAGTATCAATACATAAAGGTTTAAATCATTAAATATCCCTAGTCGTGAGTATTATCGAGATCGGACATCGATAATGCGGAATGACTAGTATTGCACTTGTGCATGTTGTGAGGGCACAACGGCATAGTTCTCATATATTTAAGTATAGGATACTTATATGCAAGTGCGATAGGAGGTTGTGTTTTACCGATGGTACGGAAAACAGCTTTGCTCTGGATAGACCCCGCGGAATCCCATTGGTAGTAATGTCTGCGTGTCTATGGAGGCCGCATCAGGGTAGGTGTATATGGTCTTAACCTGAGACTTGCATCGCTAGTACTTGCGACAATAGGTAAACTTTGGTTTTGGTGGTTGGGGGACCTTAATGTTGGTTATTTCTAAGGTCCCAAGATCAAATCAAGACATGAAATAAGAATGCATGAATACATCATGGAGGTAGCGGAATACTCACATTGATCGGTTATGGGTCGATTTGAAGATGAATCATGCCAAAAACGCACTGTCCTTCATGCCAAACTGCTGCAGTCCACTGTCCCTGCAAAACAGAATTTCGGGTCTCAAAACGAAGCTCCAAACTCCATCGGATGAGTCCCGCCTCATGGTCGAACCTCCCTACCACCTTCGCAAGACTGTAAGTGTGCTAGCACTTGATTTCTCACCATGAGAAACCACTCTTGCTTCCCTTATTCACGCCCAAACTGGTTCAAAACACAGTGAGCAAAAGTTCATTTGGGCGTGAGTTAGAAGAGAGAAATTTGAGAGAGAAGAAGTTTTGGTTTAAGTTTAAAATGATTTACCAAAAATCAATTTATATTTATGCCATAATATTTATTAAATAAATAATAAAATTATGACACAAAACATGCAATGGCTTAGAGTGTCAAACACTCAATTTCCATGCAATAACATTGAGTGTATTCTACACTATCAACATGCAATGCATTATCAATAAAATAATACATACAATGACATGTGTCATGTGGGCCCCACACGTTTCCAAATGAAAGTGGGCCCACGTGCACTCACGCGTTCGGGTTCGATATTTCCGAAAAACCGAGCTTACGTCGCGACGTTAATTCAATCGAATTTAAATAAATAATTGCGCCTGGCGAAATTATTATTTACGTCGCTAACGAATTAATTCTAAATTAACTCGTTTGCCCGAATTAAATCTAATTTTAATTCCGCGTCGAAATCTAATTTCGTCTAATAATCGAATATATTAATACATCGATTAATTCCGAATTAATCGTTCTCTCTCTTTAGACGACATTTTATCCCGGATAAAACATCTCCGTTATTAATCCTAGATTAATTTTCTCTCTCTCTCTTCTTTATAATCCCAGATTATAATCCCAGATTAATAAGAGTGCGAGTTGTGCGTCATCGGTGGATTATCGGGAAGCGACCCGTGAGATCCCCGGATAAGTTGGCAGTAAATACGGTCGTCGGAGTAATCCGAATCACGTACGTACAAGTACTACGTTCTACTAACCGATTTACGAGACAAGGTCGACTCCTAGCAAAGCACCAAGTCTTCCCAAGTTCTCCGGACATTCATCAAAGAATATCTAGATCTGTATCAAGCGTAGTATATAATTGTATTGTGCGTATCGGCCCAGTATCGGATAATCACGTGCTAAGGGCTGGGGCTGGATAAGTGTCTGCCCCGTCCGAAACACATATCGGATGTCTGGTAACTAGTCTCTATAATCGTATATTCATGACCTGGTCATAATATCACGATTGGATGCGCATCACTTTAAGAGCACTAATAACGTATCCTGCGTGACATCATCTCCATTATGACTGGAGTGACACTTCCGTCTTGACATCACATCCAATACACTACGATTCTCTGATAAACCCAGAAGAGGTGAACACAGAACCAGTTAAGATCCCCCACCACCAAAACCAAAGTTACCGATTGTCGTAAGTATTAGCGATGTAAGTCTCAGGTTAAGACTATACACACCTACCTTGATTTCGGCCTCCCATAGACACCTAGTCATAATACCAATGGGATTCCGAAGGTCTATCCAGAGCGAAGCTGTTTCCCGTACCATCGGTGAAACAAGACCTCCTATCGCACTTGCAAAGTATCCAATACTTATATATATGAGAACTATGCCGTTGTGCCCTCACAACGCGCACAAGTGCAATACTAGCCTATTCCGCATTATCGATGTCCAGTCTCGATAATACTACGGCTAAGGATATTTAATGATTAATCCTTCGGGACTGATACTGTCTCATATCATCTCATCCAGGAACTAATCATAGGGACCTCTCTTCATTTATATATCTATGGTGATCTAATCACAAATGATGAGAGTGCAATTTCCTTATTACATAGTTAATTTGCTACAAAACAACACAATGATCTGTGCAAATAGTGACGCTATGGGTCATATTATCCACAATCTCCCACTTGGCACATAGCCAGTCACTCGAGTGTCTAACACCCGAACTATGTACAATTTCGCTCAAATTGCTGAGGAAAGGTTTTGGTCAGCGGATTTGCTTAATTATCGTCTGACGCGATTTACACGATCATCACATCGCCACGATGTATGATCCGAACGAATCAGATGATATAGAAGTATATATCTGGATCGTCGATGAGACCTTTAATTCCTTAGCCTATGCCGACGCCTAGCTCAGCTGCTAACAGAACTTTATCTAATCTTATTAGATTTATTTTCGACCCAGATGGTCTTCTATTGCTGCCTCAGCTCAGCTGCACAATAATCCGCATTTGTTGTTTATATGGCAACAGTTATCTTGCTTGGAAGATTTCCAGCTCACTGTCCGTTATTCAAACTTTATAGTACCGTATATTTTAATTGTTTGGAAACTTGCAGTAGTGATCCCAGTCACTTCAAGTTCTCCATCTCCATAGTTTAAAGACAACATCTTTAGTTCTCTCAGATACTAACAGATGTTCTTAATCTTCAATTCAGTGACTATCACTTGGATTGACCCAATTGTGACTCCATATGCTCGAAGCGTATGAGACAACCAATACAAGTACATTTTAAATGTACAATTTCCCAGAGAGTGTTAACAAACTCCAAATCTATCCCAATAGATCTTTATTCCTTGAATAAAGGTTGTTACTCCCCAGAATTCTACGGAGAATTTCTTATGAAGAATATCTATGAAAGCCAAGCTTTCACCAATTGCTTTATGGGAATTTCACTGTCAGTGCGCTCTCCCCACTAACCTCCTTATATACACAAGAACTTATTTCGTTTTGAGTCAAATCATAAACATTATGATTATTTCAAAACGTCAGTTCCAAGAACCTTATGCTTGCATCAATCCAAACATGGATCGAATAACCCGCAAACCTTGTTTGTCGGTTATATAAATCGTCAGGATGTTGTAAATATCCTCCAAAAGGTTTCCTTTTCAGGAAAGCGATTTGATCTGTAACTGACAAATTTCATAAATGAAATACGCAGTTATCACAAGCATTTTCAAAATGGATTTACCATGGCAACAGGTAAAAAGGTTTGAACCGTTATTAACACAATGTTGATAACGATACCTTTCCGTCAAAACCTTAGGTTTGCACGTTGTTATGTTGCCTTCCATGTATGTCTTCCTTGAGACGTTTAATGTACCATAGGCACAACGCCTTGTGGTACAACAACTAGTATCCAAAATAGTTGTTAAACATGGAATCCATTCCGGACTCATGGCACTTTGCCATAACAGGGAGTCGATACCTCGTATCACTTCCTCAAACGTAGTCGGATGGTACACCTCCATAAGATTGACATCTTTATGAGGTTAGATCAGAAACCCATACCCTAGGTTGTTTTCTGACTCTATCCGATCTACTAGTTTCTTGTGTATTTGAAGATTAATGGTATAGTTTCATCATAGATGAACTATTTTGTGTTCCATTAGGACTTCGTGCCTTGAACAGTATTACTCCGATTTTCATCGAGTATCACTATCCTCCCACTGACCACTGCATATCGATATTTCTCTCAGGAAAAACGCATGGTGAGGCAACAATCACATTGTTCTCATGTGGGATTTATAAGTACTATACTTAAGGTTTCCCTTAGGATAACCTATATTGGCACTAATCCAATTGGGTCCTTAGTTTTGGTATCATCCAAACGCTATGCCTGGCATACCCAAATTATCAGGAATGAGAAACCTCGTTTCTTCCCTGTTCATATCCTATATGATATCTGTCAAACAGATTTATATGGAACCTTATTCTAAATAAGTTTTGCACTGTTAATACATATCCGTTGAAGGAGAATAGTAGCTCAGAGCGACTCGTGATAAACCTTATCATGTCCAACAAAAATTCAGTTTTTGGTTCGGACACACCGTCTAACTAACGTGTCTCGGGAGGAGTCCTCATATGAAAGAATACCGTACTCTTTCATTTACGTATGAAACTTACTGCTTAAGTATTTTCCATTCGGTTTACCGTGGCGGAATAATACTACAGCCGATCTGTTTGTCTACTTCGTGTTGAAACTCTAAAGTTTCCGATCTGTGTTTCTTCAAAAGAAACACATAACCACAACGTGATGTCCATCCGTTAAGGTCACGAAATATTCATGTTAACATCTAGCCTAGCTAGATGTGGGCCCACTTACTTCACCATGAATAGGGCTAACAGATCGTGGCCCTTTTACTATTACCAAGTAAATAGTATTTTAGGTATTTAACCTAATAAACTAGATTCGTAGACCTTATTTGAATAGTCAATCAGTCCTAGTATCCACTCTTCAAAAAGTGTGGATATACGAGTCTTGTTTAATAAACTAGATTCGTAGACCTTATTTGAATAGTCAAATCAGTCCTAGTACCCACTCTTAAAAGGTGTGGATATACGAGTCTTGTTTAATAAACTAGATTCGTAGACCTTATTTGAATAGTACAAATCAGTCCTAGTCCCACTCTTAAAAGGTGTGGATATACGATCTTGTTATTGAGTCCCAGAAAACAATGCCACAAATAATCTCTATTGATCAAATCAATTTGAGCTATTTATTTGTCATTTTATATGTTTTTGAGATTTTTATATATTCAAAATATAAATTCTGTTATTTACATCCAATGTATTTATCTCAGTATCATCTTTATATAATGAAACACTTTAGTGTTCTAGAATATAAAGGTTTTATCCGCATCAGATTAAACACTGATATAGAGATAATGTCTCTAGTCAAACTAGTTACATTATAACATTTCCTAATTTAAGTACATACCCAAATGGTAGTTCCTAAATTAATTATCTACGGTCGAAACAGCGACTTTCGTCCCGTTTCCAATTCGCAGAGAAATCTCGGCTTGAAGCCAGTATCCAGCTCACAGCGGATTCTGAACGTCAATACATATATTTTATGTACCACACTAAGTATTTAAAATCTAATTTTAATATTAGTTGTGAACATAACTTTGACAAATATTTTTAAAGTTAGAGCCTCGCCCTTTCTTTAATTCCTTCGTGTCTTCCATATCCAAATGGTAGTCACTTTGAGATATGTCAATTATCCTTTCAATATTTCACAAACCTTTGGCCACGCCTTGGGTTTCGGAATATCGAAACGATGTGCACCTTGTGCTACATGCCCTAATTGCAAACTTTGACTTTTCTCCACTAGAATAGTCAATTAATTCTCCAAGAATTATTAATTGCAACTTTAATACTTTTAAATCTAAAGATAGATTTATTGTAAGTATATTAATTAAGCACTAAAGTCATCATCACATAAATCTTTCCAAAGACTTTATGCTCTACTATTTGCTTAATTATTGGCTTAGTCATAATAAGTTATTTTATCAAATAAATTAACCTATTATTAATTCCCAATTGAAAATTAAATCATTTAAAACATTTAATCAAAGGATTATATATTTTAAATATTAAACTTTCAATCTTTCTTGATTTCAATAGTCCAACTATTTAATCAATTTTAATAAGGTACTATTTATTATATGATTACAATAATCCAATTATTTAATCAACTATAATTTTAATATTGATTACTATAATCTCATTATAAAATCAACTATTATTTAATTTCAATTATATTGATTACTATAATCCAATTAAAAATCAACTATAATTTTAATATTGATTACTATAATCCATTATAAAATCAACTATCATTAAATTCAATTATATTGATTTCTATAATCCATTATAAAATCAACTATATATGAATGAGTTTGTATATAGTCCAACTATATATATAATTTTAAAACAACATAAAATATTAGTCCAACTAATACTTTAATAACTATGACGAGTAAAAATAAAATGAGCGTGTTTAGCGAGTATTCGAACGAATGTTGCAAATTCAATACTTGCCTCCCACTATTTTTCGTCGAGCCTCTAACCCTCTCTGTGGAGTACTCGGGAAACCGCGTTTCCTAGTGGGCTAGGATCCTATTAAATAACACACAACCCTGACTTTGTCAATAAAAGCTGTATGCTATTTAACTAGGTAGATCTCACAGATCAATTGGATCTCATCCAATTCCTAGATCCGGTTAGGTGGACATCCAAGTCCGAAACATATGTATAATGTCAATGTATCCAATACATTTCCCAACCATATATCCTCCTCCGAATCATCTAGGCCATGGCTTTGGCCAAAAACAAACCTAATGATTCCAGTTAAGCAGGACCCATTGACGAGGAAAGTTTCGTAATCAATGTCATTGGACAAAAAGTGATCTGACTTTGGCCAATAAAAATCAACGATTTGGACAAGACACCGATATGCAACAAAACTCTCATGATTCAAGTACATCCTTGATTGACAAAGGTCTTGACTTTGGTCAAAAACAAACCAATGCCAACTTCGGATCTTGAACAAGAATCATTCAATGGAAGGATAATTGCTTAATATAGATTGAGGGATTTTCGCGTACAAATTGGCTACCAATTTAATTATCTTTGTTAAGGTCTCATCATCATACACCCTTAAACATGCATTCTAAATACATAATAAAGCGAGTATGAAATAAATAATATAATGATATGCGGATGGATACTTAACACATTGATCCTAGATCAAATCTCTCCCTTCTCACCTCAAGCTAGCACTTGTATACTTCTACTAACCCGTTACACTACACTTCTAAAGAAACCTCATATACATAGAGGGGAATAGGTGAGAAGAGAATACAAAGAGAAGAAGGTGATAAGGCTGGACACGCAGGTCCAATTTAATAAATCGAATTTATTACAACAATTTCTAAAATTGCCCACCCATCTAATATCCATCCGATATACATTATTCATTCAACACAACCACGTATTCACACACATATATATACAAACAAGACATGCTTTTACAACCAATCTAATCCAATTAATTAGTCTTTATTTAAAGTGATCATCCAATGTTCAAACAACGGTTTGATTTTGCACGAGTCCAACTCGATTGAGAATAGAGTACATAAGGTACGAATTCACGAATTATATCGAACTATTATTAAATCTAATTTAATTAATTCGTATTCAATACTAATTCAATTATTTAATTCCAAATTAAATGTTTACACTTTAATATGCTTAAAGACTTAGATTCTAAATCTAATCCTATTGGGTCTCAAAGCCCAACTAACATCCAATGTTAAATTCAATTCAAGTCAAATGGCTTTCAATTGGTTTATTAAGGCTTGGGCTTTGGTCAATGTGGGGTCAAACCCAATTACCAAGCCCAAATAAGGAATCACCCTTAAGTGCCATAAAACCAATTTGAAGCCCATAAGGCCCAATTAAATTTTTTTTTTTTAAAGCCCATTAATTAAATTTTAATATTCCAAACATTAAAGTCCAATTAATTAAAGTGTAGTCCAAGATTAATATATTAAACCAATATTTTCAAAAATAACCCATTTAATTTATTAATCATCTATTTTTCAAAATAAATGTCCAACATTAATTTTAAAAAAAATCTCAACTCCTTTACATGTCCATTATGTATTCGGCCAAGGTGAGTTTTGTGTGCCGATTTGTTTTCCAATCCGATTGAATTACTAATCTACGTCCCTACACGTTCTAAGTCATCCAATGATCTTAAACACAAAAATTCCAATCCACTCCAAGTAGCAACACATTCGGCCAAGGCATGAATTTGGGGAAAAATCATCCAATGCATTTTTCAATAAAATTGATTCCATATAACATCATGCTATGTACATGTAAGCATTCTTATTAATCAATTTCACAAGAACATGCTTCAATCAATTTCATCATACCATTCGGCCAAGGTTGGATTTTGGGGAAAAATCATCCAATGCATTTTTCATAAAATTGATTCCATGTAACATCATTCTATATACATGCAAGCATACTTATTCATCAAATTCACAAGAACATGCTTCAATCAATTTTACCAAATTTTAACCTAAAATTTCATGCTTGCAACATTAGCTCATGATGCCATTGTTGGTTATTTCTAAGGTCCCAAGATCAAAAAAGACATGAAATAATGCATGAATACAATCAATGGAGGTAGCGGAATACTCACATTGATCGGTTATGTCGATTTGAAGATGAATCATGCCCAAAAAACGCACTGTCCTTCATGCCAAACTGCTGGCAGTCCACTGTCCCCCGCAAAACAGAATTTCGGGTCTCAAAACGAAGCTCCAAACTCGTCGGATGAGTCCCGCCTCATGGTCGAACCTCCCTACCACCTTCGCAAGACTTGTAAGTGTGCTAGCACTTGAATGATTTCTCACCATGAGAAACCACTCTTGCTTCCCTTATTCACGCCCAACTGGTTCAAAACCAGTGAGCAAAAGTTCATTTGGGCGTGAGATTAGAAGAGAGAAATTTGAGAGAGAAGAATTTTTGTGTTAAGTTAAAATGATTTACCAAAAATCAATTTATATTTATGCCATAATATTTATTAAATAAATAATAAAATTATGACACAAAACATGCAATGGCTTAGAGTGTCAAACACTCAATTTCCATGCAATAACATTGAGTGTATTCTACACTATCAACATGCAATGCATTATCAATAAAAATAATACATACAATGACAGTATCATGTGGGCCCCACACGTTTCCAAATGAAAGTGGGCCCACGTGCACTCACGCGTTCGGGTTCGATATTTCTCCGAAATACCGAGCTTACGTCGCGACGTTAATTCAATCGAATTTAAATAAATAATTGCGCCTGGCGAAATTATTATTTACGTCGCTAACGAATTAATTCTAAATTAACTCGTTTGCCCGAATTAAAATCTAATTTTAATTCCGCGTCGAAATCTAATTTCGTCTAATATATCGATATATTAATACATCGATTAATTCCGAATTAATCGTTCTCCTCTCTTTAGACGACATTTTATCCCGGATAAAACATCTCCGTTATTAATCCTAGATTAATTCTCTCTCTCTCTTCTTTATAATCCCAGATTATTCAAGAGTGCGAGTTGTGCGTCATCGGTGGATTATCGGGAAGCGACCCGTGAGATCCCCGGATAAGTTGGCAGTAAATAACGGTCGTCGGAGTATCCGAATCACGTACGTACCAGTAATACTCGTTCTACCGATTTACGAGACAAGGTCGACTCCTAGCAAAGCACCAAGTCTTCCCAAGTTCTCCGGACATATTCATCAAAGAATATCTAGATCTGTATCAAGCGTAGTATACAATTGTATTGTGCGTATCGGCCCAGTATCGGATAATCACGTGCTAGGGCTGGGGCTGGATAAGTGTCCTGCCCCGTCCGAAACACATATCGGATGTCTGGTAACTAGTCTCTATAATCGGATATTCATGACCTGGTCATAATATCACGATTGGATGCGCATCACTTAAGAGCACTAATACCGTATCCTGCGTGACATCATCTCCATTATGACTGGAGTGACACTTCCGTCTTGACATCACATCCAATACACTACGATTCTCTGATAAACCCAGAAGAGGTGAACACAGAACCAGTTAAGATCCCCCACCACCAAAACCAAAGTTTACCGATTGTCGTAAGTATTAGCGATGTAAGTCTCAGGTTAAACTATACACACCTACCTTGATTTCGGCCTCCCATAGACACCTAGTCATAATACCAATGGGATTCCGAAGGGTCTATCCAGAGCGAAGCTGTTTCCCGTACCATCGGTGAAACAGACCTCCTATCGCACTTGCACAAGTATCCAATACTTATATATATGAGAACTATGCCGGTTGTGCCCTCACAACGCGCACAAGTGCAAATACTAGCCTATTCCGCATTATCGATGTCCAGTCTCGATAATACTACGGCTAGGGATATTTAATGATTAATCCTTCGTGGACTGATACTGTCTCATATCATCTCAATCCAGGAACTAATCATAGGGACCTCTCTCTCATTTATATATCTATGGTGATTAATCACAAATGATGAGAGTGCAATTTCCTTATTACATAGTTAATTTGCTACAACAACACAATGATCTGTGCAAATAGTGACGCTATGGGTCATATTATCCAACACTTAACTGGTTCTGTGTTCACCTCTTCTGGGTTTATCAGGAATCGTAGTGCACTGGGTGTGATGTCAAGATGTAAGTGTCACTTCAGACATATGGAGTTGATGATCAGCAGGATACAGAACTAGTGCTCTAGAAAAGGTTGCAACCGTCGGGACAATATGACTAGGTCAGTATTGCCCGATTTAAAGAGACTAGTTGCTTGATGTCCGATATATGTTTCCCACGGGGCAGACACATTTCCAGCCCCAGGCCTAACATGTGATCGTCCGATACTGGATCGATGTACGCAATACTACGGTATACTACGCTTGATATAGATCTAATATTCCAGTAAGAATATTTCTGGAGAATTGGGTAGGCATGGCGCTTTGCTAGAAGCCAACCTTGTCTTGTAAATCGGTAAAAACGTAGTATAAGGTACGTACGTGTTTGGATTATCCAACGACCGTATTTACTGCCAACATATCCGGAGATCTCTTGGGTCGCTTCCTGAAGATTCACCTATGATGTTTGATTCGAACTTTTTTAATCTTGGATTAATAACGGAGAAACTTTATCTTGGATAAAATGCCTTATTAGGAGAGAGAGAGAGATCGATTAATCTGGAATTAATCGATAAAATAATATTTCGATATATTATTAAACGAAATTAGATTTCGACGCGGAATTAAAATCGGATTTTAATTCGGGCAAACGAATTAATTTATAATTAATTCATTAGCGAACTGAATAGTAATTTCGTAAGCGTAATTATTTAATTCACGTCGCGACGGAAATTCGTTAATTTGGAATTAACGAAACCGAGCTCGAAAGTGCTTGCGGACACATTCGTATTTTGAATCGAGTGATATCCGCAAATCACATCGCGATATCTCATTACTTAATACGAATAGATAGTGAATGTATCTAGTCACCTTTGAGGGATGATGCATTGTCTCTAATCTCAAAGTATGGGTAATGATAGCAAATGATGGATTCATTTTGGAGGGAAAAGCCATGCACGGTTTTTGGAAGGATTTTTTGCATTAAAAATTCTTTTGGTATTAGATATCACTTCACTTTGTTCATTTTCCTTGGTCATTCACGTTTTTTGGCATGCAAAGGAAAGAAAATCAAAAGTGAAACACTCTCCTCTCTTGCTCACGCGTGAGCTGCTGCACCAACAAGGCAGAAAATTGTTTTCTCAGTCTCCATTTTTGCTAGCACAAGCAAGGAATCAAAGGAGGTGATAGGGAAACCACCTTGGAGCTTGGAATCACAAAGCTTGGAGCTTTCAACTCTTTTCTCTCCTCTTGGCCGAAACTTCAAGGATCTTGGAGCTCAACAACCTTTGTTCATCTTTTCATCACAAAGCTTGTAAGTAGGATTCCGCCATGCTTCAAGTTTATTATATATATTCATTTTGTTTGTATTTTCATAAGCTTAATCTTCCTTGGGACTAATTATAGTAACCAACAATGGTATCATTGAGCTATGTTTTAAGCATGAAATATATTAGGTTAAAATTTGGGTAAAATTGATTGAAGCATGTTCTTGTGAAATTTGTTAATGAGTATGCTTACATGTATATAGAATGATGTTATATGGAATCAATTTTGAGAAAAATGCATTGGATGATTTTTCCCCAAAATGTAACCTTGGCCGAATGGATATGAACATTGGATGGAGTTGGAATTTTTTGTGTACAAGATCATTGGATGACTTAAAACGTATACGGGACGTAGATTAGTGATTCAATCGGATTGAAAAACAAATCGACACAAAAATCTCACTGGCCGAATACTAATGGACATGAAAATGGACTTTGATTTTTGTTCAAATTAATGTTGGACATATGTTTTGAACAAATAGATGATTAATAAATTAAATTGGTATTTTGAAATAGTTTGGTTTAATGTATTATCTCTTGGTTTTTACACTTTTAATTAATTGAATTTTAAAAATTTGGAATATTGAAATTTAAAATTAATGGGCTTAATTGTTAAATTGGGCTTGTAATATTATATTTGGGGGGCATAATGGGCTTGGTTGGGCCAAGTAGATTTGGGGCCAAAAGGATGGATCCAATTTTGGGCCTAAATCACTCCATAAGTCCAAATGGAGTATAATGGGCTTTAAAAGTTTAATTTTGGCCTTATGGGCTTGAAATTGGTTTGTGGCATTTAAGGGTGATTCCTTATTTGGGCCTTGGTAATTGGGTTTGACCCACATTGACCAAATCCCAAGCCTTAATAAATCAATTGAAAGCCCATCGGACTTTAATTAAACAAACATTGGATGTTAGTTGGGCTTTGAGACCCAATTAGATTAGATTTAGAATCTAAGTCTTTAAAAGCACATTAAAAGTGTAAACATTTAATTTGGAATTAAATAAAGTGAATTAGTATTGAATACGAATTAAATTAGATTTAATAAGTAGTCGATATAATTCGTAAATTCGTACCTTATGTACTTATTCTCAAACGAGTTGGACTCGCGCAAAATCAAACCGTTGTTGAACATTGGATGATCAGTTAAACAAAGACTAATTAATTGGATTAGATTGGTTGTAAAAGCATGTCTTGTTTGAATATATATGTATGTGATGAATGAATATGTGTATATCGGATGGATATTAGAAGGGAAAGGGTAATTTTAGAAATTATTGTAAATTTAGAATTTTATAATTGGACCTGCGTGTCCAGCCTTATCTCTTTTATCTCTTTTATTCTCTTCTCACCTATTCCCCTCAATGCAAATGAGGTTTCTCTTATTGTATTATGTAATTGGGGTAGTAGTAGAATAGTTGCTAGCGGGGAGAGGAAAGGGAGTGATTGTTCTATAAGGAACTAGTTGTGTTTTATATATCCATCCGTATATCACTATTAATTTACTTTACGCGCTTTATGATGTTTTAGAAGCATGCTTAAGGGTGTATGTTGATGAGACCTAACAAAGATAATAAATTGGTTGCCAATTACGCAAAAATCCCTCAATCTATATTAAGCGATTATCCTTCCATTGAATGATTCTTGTTCAAGATTCGATTGGCATTGGTTTGTTGGACAAAGTCAAGACTTGTCAATTAGGATGTACTTGAATCATGAGAGTTTGGTTCCACATCGTGTCTTGTCCAAGTTGTGATTTGTTGGGCCAAAGTCAAGATCACTTCTTGTCCAACGACATTGATTACGAAACTATCCTTGTCAATGGGTCCCGCTTAACTGGAATCATTAGGTTTGTTTGTGCCAAAGCCAAGGCCTAGATGATTCGGAGGATATGGTTAGAAAATGTATTAGATACATTGGCATACGCAATATGTTTAGGACTTGGATGTCCACCTAACCGGATCTAGGAATTGGATTGGATCCAATTGATCTGTGAGATCTACCTAGTTAAATAGCATACAGCTTGTTGGCCAAAGTCAAGGTTGTGTGTTATTTAACGGGATCCTAGCCCACTGGAAATAGGATTTTCCCGAGTTCTCAACAGAGGGTTAGAGACTTGATGAAAATAGTAGGAGGCAGTAGTAATGAAATTTGCAATTTCATTCAGATACTTTGCCTTACGCGTCTTCAAAATTATTTCGTCTATTTATTATAATTAGTTGGACTAATACATTGTTATTTTTTGTAACAGTTTGACTGTACCATTTATCGTTAACTAGATAGTTGGACTATCGTAGTTGAGATGGCTAAGCAAGGTAAATGTCAGAGACATCATCATGGGTGACAATGTCTTTAGGGGAAAAACTTCGCTGATTGGGAATGAACCTGAGGATAGTCCTTGGGGCTGAGAGGATGATGTATACATACAAACACCTCTCCCTCGCCTAAGCCCACTGACCCACTTGAGCTGGAGTTATGGAAACTCACAGCAATGATTGTGAACAATAGCTCAGGCTATTATGTCAGCTTCTATGACTCAACACTTTTGTCGCCAGAATAGGGACTTGGATCCTTATAATATGATGGCTAGACTTCCGAGATCTCCACCACTCCAACAAGCGGATGGAAAGGTATGAGTTGGTGAAGAACTCTTCCGCGCCCGAATGACTGAAGGCGCATCAGTTGAGGCCCACGGGCTCAAATGATCGCCGATATTGATGAGTTGGCCAATATGGGAATAGTCTTGGAGGCTGAGCTGACTGTGGATTGGATATTACAATCGCTTCCCGAGACTTGGAAACAAATTACAATCAACTATAAGTTGATGGACACAGATGACTCTCTTGGAGAGCTGTTATCCGTCTTGAAGGAGTCTGAAAAAGAACTCCAATAAAAGGGGAAAGCGCGAGGCGCACTATGCATCGACCTCTCAGGGGCAAAAGGCTGGGCTTAAGGCAACTGGAGGGGTGAGGAAGAGGAAACATAAGAACAAGGGTAAAGGCAATCGACAAAAGCTCTGGGAAGCCAAGGAACAAATCTCAAGATGTCTGCATCAACTGCGGCAAGAAGGGTCACTAGAAACGTGACTGCCGAATGGGCAAGGGACACAAGGAGGATATCAAGGGCAGGCAAGGCACCAGGCCTCTGGTATGTTGTGTTATTGAAATAAATATGAGACTACTTCTAGTCTTAAAATTGGATTTTTGATTCTGGTTGTGCTGCTCATATTTGTACTAATTTGCAGGATCTGCAGAATAGCAGGATGCTGGCTTCAGGGGAGGTTGACCTACGAGTCGGAAACGGAACACCAGTTGCTGTTTTGGCTGTAGGGACTTTGTTTTGGAACTGCCCTCAGGGCATGTACTTAAACTTTTGAACTGTTATTATATACCTAGTTGAACTAGGAAGATTATATCTGTATCTTTGTTAACCCAGCATGGGTACACACTTTTGTATTTAGAAACACTGGGTGTTATTTATATAAAAATGATGCAAGAAATTGCACTGTTGTTGCATAATGGTCTTTAATATTTTGAATGTAAATGAAACTCCTAAACACAAAATGACAAACAAAAGGCTCAAAAGGAGTAATCTAAAAGATGAAGCTTACATGTGGCATTGTCGTCTAGGACACATTAACAAGACTCGCATATCCACACTTTCAGAAGAGTGGGTACTTGGACGGATTTGATCCTAATTCATAATGTCTGCGAATCTTGTCTTTTAGGGCAAAAGGCCTAAATCACCTTTTAGCGGTAAAGTGAACGTGCCACAGAACTGTTAGCCCTCGTTCATAGTGACGTATGTGGGCCCATGTCCTAGCCAGGCTAGAGGTGGATATCGATACTTCGTAACCTTTACGGATGATGCATCACGTTACGGTTTGTGTATCTAATGATGCACAAGTCGGAAACCTTTGAGAAATTCAAAGAGTTTCGACACGAAGTTGAAAAACAAACAGGAAGAGTATTAAGACATTACGGTCAGACCGTGGTGGCGAATACTTTAAGTTATGAGTTTCAAGATTACTTGAAAGAACATGGTATTCTTTCACAGGGACTCCTCCTGGAACACCGCAATAAAACGGTGTGTCTGAACGGAGAAACCGTACCTTGTTAGACATGGTAAGGTCAATGATGAGTCGCACTGAGCTACCAATATCCTTCTGGGGATACGCATTAACAGTTGCAATACTTATTTTGAATAAGGTTCCGTCAAAGTCCTGTTGAACAGACTCCTACGAGAATATGGACAGAAGGAACCAGTTTCTCTTTTCCTGAAGATTGGGGTTGGCTGGGCATATGTTAAACGTTTGGAAGGTACCAAATTAGAACCCAAATCAGATAAATGCCTTTTTCGTAGGATAATCCTAAGGAAACCAAAGGATACTATTCTATCACCCACCCACAAGAGAACAAAGTTTTTGTTGCTCTACATGCATTTTTCCTTGAAAAGATTCTTAGATGCAGTGGTAAGTGGGAGGAAAGTGGAGCTCGATGAAAATCGTGGTGATACTGTTCCTGGCAATGAATCAACGACGGAACATGACCAGACCATCCGGGATGAGTCTGTACCACAACCTTCATATACACAAGGACCGCGTAGGTCGGAGAGAGTCAGGACAGTACCTGAGAGTATGGGTACCTGATCTCACCTCATGTAGATATTAATCTTATTGAGGATAAATGAACCGTCTACAAGATATTGATTCCGCTTTAATGGCAAGAAGCCATGAAGTCTGAGATGGATTCCATGTATGCCAACCAAGTTTGGACACTGATTGATGCACCAGAAGGTGTAAAAACTATTGGATGCAGATGGATCTTCAAGAAGAAGACCGACATGGATGCAACGTGCAAACATACAAAGCTAGGCTTGTAGCAAAGGGGTATCGTCAACAATATGGTGTTGATTATGACGAAAACCTTCTCACACCCGTTGCCATGATTAAATCCATTCGGATAATGCTTGCAATAGCTGCATATTTCGATTACGGATATGGCAGATGGAACGTTAAAAACCGCTTGCCTTAACGGAAACCTTTTGGAGGATGTGTTATATGCAACAGCCTGACGGTTTTATCGTACCTAGACCTGCAAACAAGGTTTGTAAGTTAAATCGATCCATTTATAGATTGAAGCAAGGCATCACGGTCATGGAATCAGCGTTTTTGATGAGATCATAAAAGAATATGATTTCATACAAAACGATGATGACCCTTGTTATACAAGAAGGTTAGTGGGAGAGCACTGACTTTTATTGTCCTTTATGTCGACGATGTATTGCTTATAGCAATGACATTTCCATGCTAACGTCGGTGAAAGCTTGGCTTTCAGGAAAATTCTCCATGAAAGAAGCTGGGAGAAGCAGTTTTATTCTGGGAATAAAGATCTACCGGGATAGATCTAGAAAGCGCTTGGACTCTCCCAGAGTACATATATTGACAAAGTGTTGAAGCGATTCAGCATGGATCAATCCAAGAAGGGATTGATGCCAATATTACATGGTAACCACTGAAAAAGGTAGACTTCTCTCGAAGGACAGTGTGGCCGAGAGACTCAAGAATGAGAGAGATAACATAGTCGGATACCGTTCGCCTCGGCAGTCGGATCGATCCAGGTGAAGGTCACTGGATGGCAGTTAAGAATATCCTTAAGTATCTTAGACGAACTAAGGATGCTTTCTTAATTTACGGAGAAGGAGAACTTGTCGTATCTGGGGTATCCGATGCAAGTTTCC
>SKCR01005768.1:0-25471 GCA_019454045.1 Zanthoxylum bungeanum | reverse complement strand
TGTTTGATATTCCATTCTCGAAGTTGTCTGTTTCTTGTCTCCATTATGAAGTTCCAATTCATTCTCAAGACCGTTTGATTTTTATCCTCATTCCGAGATTCTACTTAATTCCCGAAGTTGTCTACTGTTCATCCTCATTTTAAGGTTCCACTTCATTCCCGGAACTATCTTATGTTCATTCTCATTCTCAAGATATTCTAAATTTGCTTCTATTGGTGTTCTATTTCCAATTGGTATTTCCAGTTCCCAAATTTATTAGTGTTATAAACCCATTTCCTGATCATGATGTAGTCGTCCCAAACATCTTTATGTTCTCGACTTTTCCCTGTCGTAGGTATATTAAAACATCATTTCTTAATCTTAAGGAGTTCCAATGCCTGTTTCCAACTATTCCCAAGGCATTCTACAACCTACTTATGTTCTCATTGGCATTCCAAAATGTCTTCTATCATAGGCAATTCCTATTTGTATGGTGATGGGCCACTCTCAGTTACCTCGTCCCGATGGGCCTCACCCTCAATATTCTCTTTAAAGCGGTCCTCACCCCCAATATTCCTTTAAGGAAGGCTTCACCCCCACGTCTTGTCATTTTGATTGTCAGGTGCTCCGTGTCTTGGATACTTCAAATTTTGACCGCTTCTGAGCGTTATGTGTCTTGCTTCACTTCTTGTTGTCTGACATTTGTTCAAGTTTCATGCAAAAGAAATGCTATCTGTATATATTCATGTATGCAAGTATGCGTGTATGCAAATGCTATCTAACCGCATGTTCGTTCTTCAGCTCGTGGGGTGTAGGAGTCTCGATGTTCTTTTATAGAGGTATTGTCATATTTTGTCTCACCCATTATCCAGGCTTTCCCTTAGGATTTCCAAATCATCGATCTTACTTTCCAAACTTTAATCATGCAATGACTCATCGCATATTCTCAAAAGTTTTCTCAAAACTCAATTTCTTTCAGAGCTTGAGTATTGTCTAAATTCAAAATTTAACTCTAACAAGGGTTTCTCCTTTCGAATGCCTCTCCAAGTGTGTGTGATTCTATTAAAAGGAATTACGTGCAACTCGGATTGGTTTATATTAGCACTAAATGTAGACTAGTACTATTACTTTAGTTCATTTTTCATCTTTTCCTTGGTCAATGTAATCTAACACCTAGTTGGGGATCAACAAGATTTTCAAATTTCTCAGATGTTTATCTTATGTAGGATTCATCTCTAGCTTCCTTAATTAATCAAATTTCTATTTGACGCAAAGACTGCACATTTGTGATGCGAGCCACTGGTTACTCAACCATTTTACGAACTCAAGTTGCTTTGCATACTCAATATTTGAGTTGCCATTTGAAGCAAAATTAGTCGTGGGGTGCATAATACTTATAGTTACCAAATAATTCAAACAACAGAGTAGATTTTTTTAGGATTCACCCTTTTATCTTTTCTTTTTCTTTCTTTCTCTTTTCTCTTTTCTAATTTTTTCCTTATATTTTTCATTTATGTCACCTCAAAATTTCAAGTGTTTCGACCATTTTTACAAGTTGTTCCAGCATAAATTCTTTCTAAGTAAGCATTGCAATTTCAAGTGCAAGTTTTAATGTGTATTTTTGGATAGCATTGTGCCAGTGATTCCAAAGTTAAAACTTTTTTTAAAGTTTAGACATGCTCATTTTTATCGGGAGATAGATCTTTTTACCAAATTGAATTTATTTCATCATCAAACTTTTGAAAAGAGTCATTATATGATATAAATGGAAATATGCAAATATGATGGTCTGGAACCCATTTACTGTATGATTGTGGTTCCTTCGGGGTATGATATCTTACATGTGTCGATCAAATCTTGGTTCTCATGTTTGAGACATGCACAATTATCAGTGTCATGACCCTATTATTGGTAGTAATAGCAATATTAGTTTAGGTCCCAATGGTGGGGTACGTGACCTGGCAATGGTATAGGCTTCAAAGGCTTCAGTAGACCTTGTTTTTCAAGCTTATCTCATGCATCCATGCATACATATGGAGAGTTGTTCTTCAAAAACCATGGCACCATAGTCTAAAAGGCCTTCATGTTTACCCTTCATCTTCTGGGTAACTGACTCCACTTGCTCCTTCAAATTTTGTTGCTCGACCTCGGCCTGAGACTTAGCCATTTTCCCAACGGCATACTCCATCATTTCATTTTTATCATCTATTGCGGGATTCTCCTCAACCATGCTCTCTGCCGCCTTGTGGCTTTTCTTACTAGTTCAACCCCCGCCGCTTGAAAGATAGTCTGATTGGCCATGGCATTGATTAAAGTTTGCAATTGTTTCACTAATTTTCTCATAGTGGTTTCAAGTTGGTCCATTCGAGAACTTTCATTATTGGTAATTTCTGTGCTACTTGCGATCAGTTTCTTAATTAACATGCATTCTTCTCTAACCCAATGCATCGCTATGATGGTTTTATTCACAAAACGTTAGTATGACATATATATGCATGGATTCTTGTATGTGTGAGATGCATGAAATGCAAGGTTAGTTCATGCAACATACATCATCCCAACCTTATCTCTCCCGCACACGCAATAAGTCAATATTTGCCCTAGGTTTGTCTTAGCTCGTGCACCAACATTGGTTACACAAACTCATTCTCTCATTTTCTAAAAGTAAACCTTGGCTATCTCAGTTTCGTTCCATTGTTGAAAGACAAGACTGCCCATTTACAAAATGACTAAGCCTAATATGGAGATTATGCCATTTTTAAAAATAATAAATTGGACCCGTAGTAATCATAGTTATTGGGGATAGGCCAGGAAATATTTAAGAATGTCCAAATGGGCCAAGACATAGTATATCTTTCTGAGTGAAAGCAGTGCGAGCATCGAACTCGTGTTTTAGCACATTTAAATCATAACTAAATACTCTAAGCTCAACAGGACTTCCATACAAGCTATTCTATTGACATTTCAAAGTATTTGGCCCAATTATCATGAAAATGTAAACTTGTCCCAGTTGAAAGGCCTAAAAAGTTTTACCTCACATGGCAAAAAGGTTCAAGCTACTTCAAATGATTGGGGCCCAAACACAAGCATACAGGAGGCTCCTTTAGGAGAATCAGCTATGGGATTATTATGTGGGCTCATAAAGGTACGACTTAGGCTTTTATCTGTAAAGGGTCGTCTGCGACTATATCTCTCCACCCATGGGTTTGAACGACTGAGTGAATGCACCTTTATTATACCCAAGAATACGACTTATCCATAACTAGGTCTCTCCACCTAAGGGTTCGAATGATCAAATGGACGCATCAATATTCAAGGATATGTGCCCATAAGTGATAGTTATCATCACATACCAATCCACCACTTTGAGTGAAAGCGATTTCTCGATATGCAACGCCATCGGGGTTCCAAGGGTATGCAAAAGAATGAAGAGATGATTCACCTCAGTCTTGTTATGGATATTACAGGCATTTTTTATAACGTCGCCATCTGCAGGAGCGAAGTAGGGTTTACCACCATACTTATGACATCGACGACCACTACACTATTTAGATAAAATCTCTTAGAGAGTATAGATTAGTCCAATGGGGGACACATCGTAGAATAAATGAGTCGCCACCCAATATGAGACACTAGGGATAATTTAAGGCCACACTACACCCCTCGTAAAGTCCAACCTTAAACCTATATAATATTAATGCTTATTGATGCCAGTATAATATTAACGCTTAAAAGAGGATTCACATATCTTATATTGCATAAATCATACATGAACAATTTATGTTGCATTAAATCACACAAATAATTTATCATTGTATGTCCTGCCAGACATGTTTGATGTTTGGCCGAATTTATTATTGGGGTTGGTACTCAGAGCGCCGATACAAACCGTATTTATGTCTGATTCATGAATACGAACATCCCCTTTTCCATAATATTACTTATTTATGGTTGCACCTCTTGTTTTTATATACGTATTCGATCTGATTACGATTAGATTGAAACTAAATATGGTTTAGTGATATGTATATATTAGACAAAGGCCCGATAATATATAATGCAGTACACAGTTACAAAGGGAGTTTGTAATTGACATTGGGAAGTGTCAGTGCTAAATGTATATTATCAAATATAGTTCCTGGTCAAGATTCACTAACACAGGTCGGTTAGTCAAATTCGTTGAGACCAGTACATGTCGTATATCGAGACTTGGTCCGATGGTTTATCCCAATGAACCATGATTCTAGGGAGACTCGTATAGATGTGTAGGTGTTTATAATAGATAAACACTGAACGACTCACCGACGATTCTTAATGGATGGTACACCAACGTCAATAAGAATCTTCTCGGGTTGAGTAGCATAGTGGTCATTCGACTTGAGATACCACTGTGAATGTATGAGACATCCTCCACACTTCGATGGCGGTCACGTCACCGATCTATTTATATCAGACCTCCGCCTGTTCGTTGGGTGTGGACCGATCCTCAGGATATCCTGTGTGTATCAAGATAAGATCCGTCAGTTCTGTGTACAGAGCATATGTAGTCCATATGTGATTAGCAGTCTGTTAAATCTATGGCCACAGTAAACTTCTAAAGTAAGTTCCGAATGTTATTTAGAGATTGCTAATAGAAACATCGATGGGATAATACCTATAGAGATTTGACGTTTACATCTATATCTCTAGGATTATCCGGATACCTGTGACAGAGGGATTATACGTATGTAATGTCCTCGACCTGTATGATTCGGCTAGTTTATCTGTGGTCGTCATAATTTACGGGTGGTTAAATTATGGACACGAAATTTGATTCTGTGACGGATATACCTGAATCTAGAGAGTCCCACTAATGAAATATACGCGTAGAGCACTATGGCAACTTTTATGAATAATGATGATTATTTATAAATCGTTTAAACGTTAAACGAAAATACATGCAAACGGGCCGAACCGTCATTTCCTAATTAATGTTTATTTGTATTTAATATATGATATTATTAAATACATATTAATAAATTGTCAAATAAAGGTTTTTGACATATATCATTAATATATGTATTTGAGATATTTAAAGTAAATATAATACATATATTTGAGATATTTGTATTTAATTAATTATTTAATTGTTAAATGATTAATATAATTAAAATATAAATATCTTACCAAATGATAAAGTTAGGAAATGATTATAAGTGTAAATTGTTGACTTTATACTTAAAGAAAATGTTGTCAAAATGGTTTTGACTTCTTTAGATATTTGTTTTAAATTGTTTAAAATTGAAATATCAATTTCCTTTTTTTTTTAGTCAAATTCGGCCATACCCTAAATTAAATATAATTGTTATATTTTTTAGTTGCAATTGTTGACTTAATTTAAATCATTAAAAGGTTTGATGATGATTAAAGCAAGTTGATAAAGGCAAATTAAATGAAACAAATAATATCTAGATATTTTCTTTTACAACCATTTTCAGCCAAGGCTCCTTTTGGTGAAGGTATATATTGTTTTGTTTCACTTTTAGGGTTTAAGAAGTTCATTTGATACCAAATAAACATAAAAGAAGTTGAGAGAAAAGTTGAAGGCTAAAGGAAGATGGCTTGGAAAATCATGATTTTGTAAGTTATTTTTCAAAGTCTTCAACATGAAAATTATTTCTAACAATCTTAGCATCATTTTGTGTTGCTTTATTGTTGTCTCTCTTCTTATAGTTTGTGTTTTATTTGGTTGAGAACTTGTGTGAAAGATTGATGCATGTAAATGAGCTTAAACTTGTTTTAAAGCTTACTTTTGATTCTTTGAAAATCAAAGTTGCCATTCTAGAGTTAGTAAGCCACTCCTTGGTGACCTAGAATTGTTCTAGAGTTTTTTCAAAGTGGTGAGGCTTGATTGGTGAAGTATTGAATGTATTAAAGTGTTGGATTTTGTAAATTTGGTGAAATTGGATAATTTGATGAAATTGATAAATTAGGGTTCATAACCTACTCCAAATTTGGGGCTTTTCATATGTGATGTATTATGGTATGAATATGATGCATGTAAAATTGTAGGTTAATTGGATTTGATCTTGTCATGTTTTGAACAAAAGGGACCAAATTGCAATTAATTGGAAATTTTGGGGTGCTCACGAAAATTGCTCAAAAATTGGGGATTTGTGTGAAATATGATTTTGATGCATTAGATGTGTTGAAAAATATTTTAGAAATGATTTAGAATCATCCAAAATTATATTTGACAACTTTTGGACTAAAATAATCAATTTACAAAGTTTTGGGGCAATTCAGTAATTACCAAGAAATTTGATCTCTTGTGTAATTTTGCAGAATTTGATAATTGGATAATTAAATAAATAAGTTTATTTGATTGATCCGAGAAAAATTTTGAAATCGGAAAATTTTGATTTTCCACTATTCCGCTGCGTTACCGATATTCTCCCTTAAAACCCCTTCAAAATGGTATCAGAGCGAGTCTGATTCTGGACACCCCGATATGATTAGCCCTTTAAAATCTAATGTTTGTTCTTATCTTTACTTGATATATGCATGCTTTATTTTAATTTGATTAAATTTAAAGTGTATGACACTTTATGGAATATCCCCGCTTAATAAGGTTTTAAAGTAACTAGTATTTGGAATACTTGTTTCTTGGTCCGTCTTGTCAATACGGTTTATGAATATTTTTCCGTGAATACATCCGAGACCGTGCCTCTGCTGTGAGGATGTAGCCGATAGAGATTTATTTATGCCGGATGTATATTAGATACTATATAAATTCAAGCGAAAGCGGAATCCTGAACGTGCCCTAGCTGTCAGGGGTTACACAAGTAACTTGAGTTTATCATTGACGAGTTTAACCTTGGTACGTCTCCTTGTGGGCCTGCCTTAGCAGTGACAACGAGAAACGACCAGGACCGGAAACCCATGAGTCACTATTGAATGATTGACAAATAAGTTGTCTACCTGTGAATATACGTAGGCGAGACCGTGCCTCTGCTGTGAGTCGAAATATATTCATGGGGTCCGCTTCCCATTATGGAATTCGATTTAATTATTGAATTCTCGTTTTTCCGTTGGGGATTACGGTATTACGTAAAATAGTGGGAGACACTGCTAAGTTTAAAATATTCCATAACTTAGGCAGTGTGTAATATTATGAAAATTGCCCGCTTGTTTGTTTTCCTTAATCTATATTAGATAGAATTAAACTTTTAATTCACTGCACACATATTTTGATATGTTATCTGACTTGACTCTTGGTTGCAGTTATTCTAGAATAGGTTCTAGATACTATTACACTAGGATATTATTAGATTGGTCTAAACCATCGGGAACTGTTGTTCCGATTTTATTCAAAAACCGAGATGGTTAATGACTTAGTTTCTAAGTCATGATAGATAATCTAGATAGATATCCCTTTTAGGATATAATACTTTAGAGAGAATAGTTTCTTATGCTGACTTGAATTAGTTCATGTCTCGAGATTCTTGACTGACATTAAGAAAGCCCCATTAGGTATTTGTTTATATAGTAATGACGTTTCTTAGCTTTAATTACCTTTACAGGCAATGTGTCTGACACAATTTGCTAATCAGTTATTTGCAATTGTTGTGAATAGTTGAATGCAAATAGTAAAGCTAAAGAAAGGAGATGCGTATAGTTGTGTATAGAAAATATCGATTTTCACAATACTACAACTATAGGTATTGGATACCAGATCTCCCGTCTAGTTATTTAAAATATTAGTTAATGATTGTTTTGATATTTGATATCAGAACTTGCAACTATTGGATAGTTACTTGTTCTTTATAAACAATTGTTATATATTTTAAATATAACTAGTAGTGTCATTGACGTATAGATAAACATTAAGAAAAATTATTCGGTAAAATAAGTAATTTAGAACGGTGCTTTATGAGTTTAATCACTTAAGCATTAGATGCTTATTCCATATGGTAAATGATGGTTTGATACAAATCACACCACACATACTTATCCATTTAATGAATATTGTATTCAGGAAGGTGATTAATATCTCGTTTAACCAATAATTATCATTGGACCATCAGATTTATTAAAATGATACATTAGATGTATGTAGTTTAATAAATAATAATTGCTTAAGATAGTTTTCTTTATTTCGTAACTTAGTTAATGAATTGTCATAACTTAGTTACGTGTTTCTGAAGGAACACATATTGAACGTCTTGAAATGATCAAGAACTTTCAATCTGTTCTAATGAAACGCAGATTGAACATATTTGAATGGTTCAAATATATTCAATCTGAAATTTTGAAAAACGTGATCCTTAAAATTCATAACAAGTCTTTGAATTGTTCAAAGATCTTTGATATGATCAAACATATGAATTTAAAGCAATTAGTTCTAAGGATATTCAGTGAATACGATTCATATTCAATATTACTCTTCCAAGATTCCATCTTGATGGAATTGAGTAGTGGGAGCAGTCGAATCTTATATGATTTGATTCGTTTGATATTGAATGTTACCGAATTAGTTCAATACTCTTGGGATATGCTCCAGTAATACTATATGATTTGATTCCTTCGACTCTTCATTTCGTCAATCGAAGATACTTTGAAAGACCCAGACATTATATCTTCTGTGCATAAAAGTTCTTCAGAAGTTAAAGGCTTTAAAAATGTCGAATCTCCGTATATCTCTCGACACGATCAATTATAGTATATCACGACCAATACGTGTTTATAAAGGGCCAAAATAGTACCTTCTCGACTGTGAATCTCCTTCCATAACAGAGTCACCTTCAATCTTTTCTCTACCAAGATGACTCTCCAATCTCTCTCTTCGGCAGGTAAAGCTAAGATTGATTTAGTGTTGGAGATGGTTCGACTCGATGTCTCAAACGACCTATTTCGCAATGGATCTGCAAAAATGAATATAAGGTTAGTCCCGTTATTAAGTATATTCAAATAGAATACATGATGAAGAAATAATACTCACTCGATAAATTCTAATATTCTGGGATTCGACCAGCTCCAGCCGACTCAAAAATACCCTCACCCCTCACAAAGAAATAATCAGACTGCCAATTCCCCTATCATTTGTTGGTAGTCTGGTAACTAAATGTTTCTTCCTCTACCGAAGAAATAAAGTGTATCTTCCATTCTTAGTCAGGTGTTCCTTTAGGTAGTATGTGGTTAGCACATCCTTCACTTCAAAAAACACTCATAATTCGAAAGCCATGCATTTAATCGACAACATAATCCTCCAAGTATTAGGCATCAACTGAGAATGAGTAATTTGAAAGTGGTCCAAAACCTCCCAAACTAATCTTGGTATGGGAAACCTCAATCCATCCGCAAAGGGTCGCTCATAGAACCCAATCCATTCTGGGACTTTGTAATCTATTCTTTCACTCGAAAAAGGTAATCTTAGTTCTATTAAATCTGGAAACCTATACTTGCACCTGATTTCCCTCATTGATTTCTCAATCACTCGACTGGCAGGGTTTTTGGTTAACAAATTTGTTGGTGCACTAGTGTTTGGATTGTCACTCGACTCCCCAATTACAGGTAAAGTCCTAAGTGGTATAGCTTCAGTAGGAACCTCTTGAGATAACTCAGCTACTGTTATTAACCTTGTCTCAATTAAATCCTGATACGCCAATCTCTATATATTTCTTTCTCTTTCGTCTCACTTGAAGTTGATTCGACAAACTTATCAATTTCAGCTCCTAAACTGCCTAAGGATTCTTCACTTGACATTCTCCAAACGACAAACATACAAACATGAGATTCCTTAAAAATCTATTCCCTAAAGATCAAACTCTAATCCAACCCTCAAACACAATTTCACTAATAAATCTAAGATTCAGAAGATCAAACAACTTATGTTGCCTAAGAACAACTTGAATCTACACTATGAATGTTTAAGGATAATGAAGAACAAGAGATGGGTTTTTGAAGAATACCTTGAAGACTTGAGAGTTCTCCCAACTTGATCTCTGAAGTGAAATTTTGTGGTTGAGGCAAATGAGTACTCAAAGCTCTCTTATACACCCTCCTTTTTGGCACCTCAAATTCCCGCCAAAAACTCCTTGTAACTTACGCTAGGGTTGCATTAAATGACTAGAGAGAAACCTAGAAGCAATCATAACGTCGAATGAAAGAAATTATGATCAATGGTTCCTTGCAGTAAGACTCAACACAACATCGCAAAGGCTTGGCATGAGGAATGGTGTCACTCGACATAATATTTTACGAAGGCTTGGCATGAGGAAGGTCCTCATTGCACGATAACATTCGAAGACATGGACTTCCCTCAGTCCATATGACTTTGTCGAGTGAATTGACTCATGAACATTCATCTGGTTTAGTCGACCGGGGACATCCCACATAGACTCATTTCGAGTCAATTGAAGACATGGACTTCCCTCAGTCTATACGATAATGTCGAATGAAATGAATCCTGAACCTTTATCTGGTTCAGTAGACCGGAGACATACCCCATGGACTCATGTCGAGTCAATTGAAGACATAGACTTCCCTCAGTCCATACGAAAATGTCGAATGAATTGACTCTTGAACCTTCATCTGGTTCAGTCGACCGGGGACATCCCCCATGGACTCATGTCGAGTCAATTGAAGACGTGGACTTCCCTTAGTCCATACGACACTGTCGAATGATATGACTCCCGAACTTTCATCTGGTTCAGTTGATCGGGGACATCTCCCATGGACTCATGTCGAGTCAATTGAAGATATGGACTTCCCTCAGTCCATACGACTATGTCGAGTGAATTGACTCATGAACCTTCATCTAATTCAGTCGACCGGGGACATCCCCCATGGACTCATGTCGAGTCAATTGAAGACATGGACTTCTCTCAGTCTATACGACAGTGTCGAATGAAATGACTCCTGAACCTTCATTTGGTTTAGTCGACCGGGGACATCCCCCATGGACTCATGTCGAGTCAATTGAAGACATGGACTTCCCTCAGTCCATACGACAATGTCAAATGAAATGACTCTTGAACCTTCATCTGGTTCAGTCGATCGGGTACATCCCCCATAGACTCGTGTCGAGTCAATTGAAGACATGGACTTCCCTCAGTCCATACGATAATGTCGAATGAAATGACTCATGAACCTTCATATGGTTCATTAGACTCATATCGAGTCAATTGAAGACATGGACTTCCCTCAGTCCATACGACTATGTCGAGTGAATTGAATCCTGAACCTTCATCTAGTTCAGTTGACCGGGGACATCCCCTATGGGCTTATATCGAGTCAATTGAAGAAATTGACTTCCCTCAGTGCATACGACAATGTCGAATGAAATGACTCATGAACCTTCATCTGATTCAGTCGACCGGGGACATCCCCCATCGACTCGTGTTGAGTCAATGGAAGACATGGACTTCCCTCAGTCCATACGAAAATGTCGAATGAAATGACTCTTGAACCTTCATATGGTTCAGTCGACCGGGGACATCCCTCATTGACTCATGTCGAGTCAATTGAAGACATGGATTTCCCTCAGTCCATACGACTATGTCGAGTGAATTGACTCCTGAACCTTCATCTAGTTCAGTCGACCGAGGACATCCCCCATAGACTCATGTCGGGTCAAATGAAGACATGGATTTCTCTCTGTCCATACGACAATGACGAGTGAATTGACTGCTGAACCTTCATCTGGTTAAGTCGACCGGGGACACCCCTATAGAATCATGTCGAGTCAAATAAAGACTCAGAATACTCAATCTAGATGCCACATGTCGTATGAATGGGAACATTCCCTATAGCTCATGTCAAATCAAGTTCATAAACATAGACTATATTTTGACCAGAAGAAACACTGGAAAATTATATAGCCCTTTTACCTCAACGCATGGAAGGCTTTATTGAACCACCTAAACAACATGGGATGATGCTTAGAATAAATCATTCTTAACAGGTACTCTTCATCTTGTTTCATACGACATACATTGGGGTACTCTCCTAGACAATGACTTATTGACTTAGAGAGTATGAGACAAACTATACGGGTCAAAATTGGGCCAATGGAAAAATTGTCTTTTCACTTCAAACCCAACAGCAAGCAAGGCCCAAGAGTAGAAACCCAGCCCAGAAAATTTAGCATTATTGAATTATAATTAAGCCACAAGCTTACGGACAACTCATCAACCACTCCTTCCCCACTTTGCCTAACACAAGAAATAATTTCACATGCTACGACCTTTCATCAAAAGCATGAGCACGTTGTGGGACTTATGCCAGCTGCTAAAGTCACTCATCTTCATCTATAAATTGCAACACAACTCAAGAAACTGATTCATTCAAGTTTGAGTTATCCAACTTAGATCTCTCAGAACCCTTTACCCTAGAAACATCACCCCTCCGCCCTCACGGCCACCCAAAGAAGGTCAAGGTAATAATAAACCTTGCTTTTACATTTTACCTATTTACAATTTATTTCATATTACTGACTTGGGCGTCGAGTACCATCGACACCCACCACACCGGTGGGTAGTATACTCCCCGCTCACACTATATTTGTTTTGCAGGATCGTTAGTGCCCCCAACCTACAAATTCTCAATTATGGACCTCGGGCGAAATCCAGCTTCCACAACTTAGGCAGCTGATACTTCTAAAATCAAGACATTTAAGCGTGACAGATGGTTTAAAAGTAAATATAAGTAGGCAAAAATCAACTGTTTGATATTAAAAAAATGAAAATGAATAAATGTTTTTTTAAGCAGATTAAAAATATTAATGATCCTATAATTTTAAACTTTGCAAGCTAATTTGACAGCTCTTTTAACAACTAAAACATGGAGAAGACTACTAGAAATTTGATTAAAAATAATAATATATAAAGTGATCACTTCGTATGAATGATGCAGACATTTTTTTATTTTATTTTTTGTTAGTTTACATATGAAATGAAGAGCATCAGTAACCTAAACTATTGTTCAATTATTTACTTTATTTTCTTCAACTGTTGGGATTGTTAACAGTAAGAAAGAGACAAAAATGTGGAAGATCAACGCTTCGTTTGGTATTTCTATATATGATCAACTTGCAATATAATTATACTTATCCCTCGAAATCAATTATTGCTGACATTTCAAGAATCAAAATATATGTTTGAGATTGACAGATTGTTTAATAACATAAAATTAATATACAACAACAAATTGTTGGATATTTAAAAAACAAATGAAAATGAAAACGAAAACAAACATTTTTAACAAGATTAAAAATATTAATGATCCTATAATATTAAATTGGCATGATGTAATATCCAGAGTTTTTCGGAACAGTGCATGAAGATTTCCGAATTAAAGTTAAGGATTTGGAATGAGATGATAATCAAAAATCAAAGTTTATGTGTTGAAAAATAGAGCTTAACGTTTTTAAGTGAAGCTTCGTCGCGTTGGAAAACGCGTGGTTTCGAAAACCGATTACGTGATTCCTGACTATATTGTTATAGGCATAAATATTTCTTGTCTCGGCTATAAAAATAGCAAACGAAATCCGATCGAGCTGATTCTTGAACCATAAGACTTGTTTTTCCGAGACGAACAACTTTTGTGTTGAATAAGTTTTGAAATTTGCATCAGAAGGATTTCAAAATCATAAATTTTCGAGAAAGCCTCATTACAGGAACCTAATTGTAAATTTTGGGGGTCTGAATATAAATTTCAAAATTTTTACTATAAATACCCTCAAGTTTCGAAAATTGTAAAAAAAATCAGAAGCTTCCCTAATCATCCACCCGACTTTGGAAACTTGGTGGCGCCGGCGGCCAAATGGCCACCGCCAGCCCGCGCACCACCGCAGAAAGATGTGCCGGAGCTCTCCCACTCTCCAGCTGCCGGCGGCCGTCCAAGGGACACCAGAATCCGACGAAATGACGTGAAGAAGATGCGCACGTGGGTTTCTCGATCTCGGCCCGTCGCTACATTTCACGGCCCGATCCACCCGCCAAAGCGAAGCTCTCGGAGAGTACTAGTAGGTTAAGTATTGGTACACGTTTTTATATTTGTATGTGATGATAAACTATGGATAAATTAAGTATATGATTGATAAGGTATGAACATGAATGAAAATGTATAATGGGTAAGACACCGTATCAATGTTTCAAAAAGAGTGTTGAAAACGATGTATGTTTGATCAATAGGTAAAGGATATAAGGATAATAAAAGGCTATGGTATCGAAAATTTAAAATAATGGGTATATTCATATGTTTGATGTATATACATATGTGTATAATGATTCAGATGGTTAGAAATGTTTGACATGTATGTGTTTATGCATGTGAGATCGTGTGATGAGTTTGTGTCACATGATATGTGTGCATGTGTGTAGATGTTTAATTGGTTGATTTTCTCATGATATAGTAGTCGACCTGGTTAGGAATTTGTTCAGACGGAATTCATCTCATACCTATTCTAAAATAAGTAATGAGTCTCGTACGAGTATTGTGTGTATAAACCAGTCGTATGTATGTATTGTTGGATGATGTGAACTTTGATGTGTCGAGTGTTATGTGTGCTTCGTGGTTGCTTGCATGATGATTGTGAATATGTTTGAGTGTATGGATATGTTTGATAAAACTCATGATATGTATGGATCGTGTATGCTTATACGAAATGAATGGATGATTTGAAACCGATGTGAATATCAGAGGTTATAAAACGTGTTTGCTAAGTTGTATTGGTATATTATGTAAGTATATGTGTAAGAATTATGAAATCGTATTTGTATGTATATAAGAGAAGTGTGCTACGGTTTGTGTGAATGAAAATGGACCCCAAGTATTAAGCTATTATAAGGTTATCGTGAATAAAAAAAGGTTAAAGAAATATTATTTTGGTATTGAAGAAAGAAGTTTTGGTATTAGAGTGAGTTGTAAACGAATAGAAAGAAGTTTGTTAGAGTTACTGATTTGATGATATTTACTTGTGATAAGTATTAATATGTGACCTTATGTTTCAGCATTGAAATAGTTCTGACGTTATGTGACGTACTTTGTGATTTTGAATCCATGATTTGTGTGCTTTGAATGTCTGGCCATTGTATTTGTAACATGTAAATATGAAAATTTATGATAAGTAAGATATAAGAGATAATAGAAAGCCGATGATTCTAAAACTCGTATTAACTTAATAATTCTGAAACACTACTAATATGATTGACTTGTATATTTGTTTGTAGTACTAGCATGGTTATTTACTGAGTTTTTATAACTCACACCAAACCAGTTTGCTAGTTTTATAGGTTGGCTAACAGACGGGTCAACCATTTCAGCTTTGGAAGTCATGCTCGAGATACAGATCACCCAAGTGACAGTCACCCTCGCAAGTGTCCTGTGAGAAGTTTTAGAAGGTTTAAGAAGTTTAGAATGTTTTGGTTATTGGCTGAGCACGTGGTTTGTATATATATTAAGTAAATATTTTGATTGCTTATGATGTTGTGGGCACAGAGCCCTTAGGTGATGATATTGATGTGTTTTGTGTGGACCTGAGGTCCTTTTGTTTGATTGATATTTTCTTAGATTCCTTTTGATGCTGGACTGTGATTTAGGTTATCCAATTTTATGATACATCATGCCGAATTTCCTATAGATTCAGAGGCTTATGGAGATGTGTCAATCTGTCTCTTGCTGGTAGCATCCTGCCTCTAGCGGAGTGTTACACATGCTAATTTGACAGATCTATTAACTATTAAAAAAAATGGAGAAGTCTATCAACTTGTTTCATGAAATTTGATTAAAAAACAAAATGAATATAAAAAATGAATCAATTTAATTAACGAATCAAATTAAATTGATGCATTAAATAAATTAATTTTTCTATTGGGACTAAATAAATTATGATAATTTATTAGTAAATACAACAAATTAAATTAGTAAATACAACAAAAGGTTTGATATTAATATATATATATATATATATATGAGTGACAGAAAAATCTAACATTTTAAAGCAGATTAAAATATGAATGACCTAATGATATTAAGCTGCATGCTAATTTTATAGCTCTTTTTAACACTTCAAAATGGCGAAGATTAACAGGTACCGACTGGTTTCATGAAATTTGATTAAAAAAGAACAAATAAAATGATCACTTCATTTTCATAAATGGGAACAAATTAAATTAGATTTGCCCACTATTTTCTTAAATCATGCATCATTAAAATTAACTACTCTTTTCTCAATCGTTTAATAAATGCAGAAGATTAAGACATCATTTGGCATTTATATTCAGATTTAAAAAATAAATGATAATGCATGTTAAGTTGAGATCACGATTCAATGTTAAGTTGAGTATTTTAATCACTAGCTCATCCATAACTCTTAATATTTTTTTTTTTAACTATTCGAATTTGTTAGGAGATCGTGGGCTGAAGCTATCACACAAGTAAAATGAAATTGAGAATAATTATTAGCTCAGGAGGCGTTGCCTACTATATAACAATACAATAATAATTAGGAGGCTTAGCCTACCATAAATCTTAATAATAAAATAAAGTAATGAGACACATATTTAACGTGGTATAAACCCTCAATTTAAGGAAAACATCCACTGGCAAATGTAGAAGAATTTCACTATAATAGAAATAATTTTACAATCTCTCTCTAAACATAAAAAGTGAACAATCTCACACTCTCTTAGAATAAGATAACTACAACTCTCTCACAAACTCTTAAGAAGAAACTATATTTTCTCTCTTAAAATACAGATGATTTGGTTGAGAATAAGAGGAAGAAAATAATGAAATGAAGCCTCTATTTATAGGCATGAGATTCACTGTGCAAATAATGAATTCTAATTTTTTATTATTTTTTTATGCATGTGGGACCCACCCAAAATAATTAATATATTTTTTAATTACTTAATTGTCAATCACCGAATTCGGTGATTGACAACAATTCTCCCACTTGGAAACTTGATTGAGAACCAATAAGTTTCCACATCATCTGTTCTACTTTGCTGTCTTGAAGCTGTTTATATTTCTGCTAAGCCATAAGAGGATCTACACCATATAAACTTGTTTGTATTGATAGGTTTGGTCATTACGTCTGCAAGGTTCTCATTGGTGTGTACCGTCAACAAGTTCACAATGTCTTCTTCCACTACTTCACGAACAAAGTGGTATTGTACCCCTATATGTTTCGTTCTAGAATGAAAGGATGGATTCCTTGCCATATAAAAAGCACTCTGACTGTCACAAAATAATGAAATCTTCTATTGTTTGTGACCGAGCTCCTCCAATAACCTTTGAAACCAAATAGCTTCCTTGCAAGCTTATGTAGCTACCATGTATTCAGCTTCTGTTGTAGACAAAACCACAACACTCTGTAACTTGGATACCCAGTTCACTGCTCCTCCTGCGAGTACAAACATATAACTTGTAGTGGATTTTCTTTTGTCAAGATCTCCTGCAAAATCTGAATCAACGTAGCCTCTGACAAATAATTCTTTTCCTCCATGACATAATGAAGCATATGAGGTTCCTTTGATATATCTAAGGATCCTCTTAACAGCATTAAAATGCTCTCTACAAGAATCCATCATAAAACGACTAACTTCTCCCACTACTTGTGCAATGTCTGGTCTTGTGCAAATCATGGCATACATTAATCTTCCCACTGATGATGTATACGGTACTCGAGACATCTCATTCCTCTCAACTTTATTGCTACTAACCAAGAAAAAGTTGTTACTACCACCGAAAAAACCTCCAAAGAATTCTGCATTATATACGAAGAAATGTTGTGAATCTTGCCAGCCACGAGACCAGTTGGGTGATAGATAGTGGCGCCTCCATACATGCCATATCTCGCAGAGACTTCTTTTCATCTTGCACACTAGGGGACTACGGTGCTGTAAGGATGGGGAATGACGGCTAGTCCAAAGCTGTCGGTATTAGAGACATCTGCCTTGAAATAGAAAACAGGACAAAGCTAGTGTTGAAGGGAGTCAAGCACATCCCAGACATCCGATTAAACATGATCTCAACAAGCAAGCCGGATGATGAAGGTTTCTGCAGCACCTTTAATGACGGCACCTGGAAGCTCTAAATGATCAATGGTGGTGGCATGAGGTAAGAAAGATTCAACTCTGTATTTGATGCCTGCTAAGCTTTCCAATAGTAGCATAAATACAGTCAACGGCAATGAGGCAGCCGAGCTATTTCACAAAAAGCTCGGTCACATGAGTCAAACGAGGATGTAGATACTATGCAGGCAGAATGTTCTTCCCGAATTGAAGAACTCACACTTACGGAAGTGTGAACACTGCATGGCTGGAAAACAGAACAGAGTGTCCTTCCAGAGCTCCCCGCCTCAGCAGAAACCGGAGGTACTTGATCTCATACATTCAGATGTATGTGGTCCGATGCAGACACGAACACTTGGTGGGTAACTTTACTTTGTGACATTCATTGATGATCATTCAAGGAAGATCTGGGCATACACCTTGAAGAGAAAAAATCAAGTGCTGGGAGTGTTCAAGGAGTTTCATGCTCTGGTGGAGAGAGAAACATGAAAGAAACTAAAAATGCATCAAAACAGACAACGATGGAGAATACAGAGGTCCGTTTGATCAGTACTGCAAGATGCAAGGAATCCGACATCAAACGACACTTCCGAAGATAACTCAGCTGAATGGCCTAGCTGAGAGGATGAACAGAACCTTGTGCGAAAGGGAAGCTACCGAAGATATTTTAGAGGGAGGCACTCAACACAACAGTACATGTTTTGAACATGTCCCCAACGATCGCACTGAAAGGTAATGTTCCTAACCAAGTTTGGACATGTAAAGAAGTGTCATACGAAAACTTGTATGTCTTTGGGTGTAAAGCATTTGTACACATCCCAAAGGACGAGAGATCCAAGCTTGATGCAAAGACGCGACAATGTGTCTTTATTGGCTATGGTCAGGATGATTTTGGCTACAAACTGTATGATACTGTGGAAAAGAAGATTGTCAGAAACCGAAATGTTGTCTTCGTCGAAGCCCAGACCATAGAAGATATCAGGAAGGAATTGAAGACAATGCCTCATCAATACAGAGATGTGAATCCAGAACCTTACACACCGGTGCCAGTAAAAGTTGAAGTTGAGGTTCCCAGACATGAAGGTACATGTGATGAAGCTCCCAGAGATGATGATTATGATCAACCACCAGTACCAGAAGCTACACCAACAGTTCCACAGAGAAGGTCTGACAGAGAGATGCGACATTCAACTAGATACTCTGCATATAGGTATGTGCTGCTTACTGATGAGGGAGAACCCGAGAGCTACAAGGAGGCTGTGGAAACAGAGGACAGAGAAAAGTGGGAGGAAGTCATGCAAGATGAGATGAAATCTTTACATGACAATCACACTTTTGAGTTGGTGAAATTGCAAAGAGGCAAAAGGGCTTTGAAGAACAAATGGGTGTACAGAGTGAAGCAACATGAGCACACTTCACAACCACGGTACAAAGCCAGATTAGTCGTCAAGGGATTCAATCAAAGAAAATGCATTGACTTTGATGAAATCTTCTCTCCAGTTCTGAAGATGTCATCCATCAGAGTGGTACTTAGTCTAGCAGCAAGCCTCGACCTAGAGATTGAGCAGATAGATGTCAAGACCGTATTTCTTCATGAAGATCTGGAAGAAGAAATTTACATGGAGCAACCAGAAGGCTTCAGAGTCAGAGGTAAAAATAACTATGTGTGCAGACTTAGGAAAAACATCTACGGTTTGAAACAGCCACCGAGACAGTGGTACGTGAAGTTTGAGCCAGTTATGGGGGAGCAGAGATACAAGAAGACCACTTCAGACCATTGTGTTTTCGTTCATAAATTTTCTGACGATGAATTTATCATCTTACTGCTGTACGTAGATGATATGTTGATTGTTGACCGGAATCAATCGAGGATTGATAATTTGAAGCAGCAGCTGAGTAAGTCTTTTGAGATGAAAAACTTGGGGCCAGCTAAATAGATTCTTGGCATCAGGATCAGCCGTGATCGGAAAGCCATGAGGTTATACTTGTCACATGAGGAGTACATCGAGAAAATACTTCAGAGATTCCAGATGGACAAGGCTAAAGCGGTTAACGCTCCTCTTGCTACCGACTTTAGATTGAGTACACAACAGAGTCCATCTATTGAGACAGGAAAGAGACATACACCTCAGCAGTGGGAAGTCTTATGTTTGCCATGGTGTGCACGAGGCCAGACTTAGCACACGCAGTTGGATTGGTCAGCCGGTTTATGCCAAACCCAGGAAAAGAACACTGGAATGCTGTCAAATGGATAATGTGGTATCTTTGAGGCACATCCAAGATGAGATTATATTTTGGAAGCGACAAGCCAGTGTTAATGGGCTACATCGATTCAAATATGGCAGGAGATATGGATACCCAAAAGTCTACTTCAGGGTATCTGATTACTCTCTGAGGGGGAGCTGTGGCATGGCAGCTAAGGTTGCAGAGATGTGTTGCACTTTCTATAACAGAGGCGGAATTCATTGCAATGACAAAAAATTGCAAGGAATTGCTGTGGATGAAGACTTTTGTCCAGGAATTAGGTTTCAAGTCAGAGAAGTACACTTTGTACTATGATAGCCAGTGTGCTATTTATCTTGGTAAAAATTCCACCTTTCATTCGAGGTCAAAATATATCGATGTGAGTTATCACTGGATACATGACGTCATGAGCTCAAAGCTGTTAGAACTCAGGAAAATTCACACCGACGACAATGGTGCCGATATGTTCACCAAGGTTTTACCGAAGGTGAAGCTTGAAATCTGTCGTGCCATAGCCGGGATGACAAAACTCTCCACATAGTCAGAGTGGGGAGATATAGATAACTATGATTGGCTTGATCCCAACTCAGGGTACGTAGGCAGTCATACAGATGCAGTCAGGAGTGGATCCTTTTGAGGATCCGGTTTGGATGATTGATGTTCAGCTTAGTTTTTATGGAAAATCTTCACCGATGGGGAGATTATTTGAAGCCAGCAAGAAGCCAGAGCAAAGGACAAAGAGCATCAAATGGTTGAAATCCATGCATGTAGTTGGCATGCAAAATCAAGCATCGAAAGCTTGATGTGAGGTGCAAGCTTGCTGACAGCTTGCCAAACTGCGTGTTACTGTACCACGCGGTTTGAGCATTATAAAAGGAGCCTCAGAGCTCAGTTATCATTATCCCAGAAATCCCAGAACTCATAAGTGAGTGAGAATAGAGAGTAAAGAGGGTTGAGAGGTTTTTTTGTAAAGTTTTGTGTATAAGCTTTGTAATTCTTTTGTGGTGTAATAAAAGAAGAGTTTTCCTCTCACTTCTCCTCTATTGTGTGTGTTTCATCACAACAACAAGTTGCAAGGCCCAATTCATGATTCATTTGGTGATTTGATAAGCTTAAAATCCTTGAATTTATCTCATAATAATCTATCTGGAGCTATTCCTGTATCTTTAGTGAAACTCTTGGACCTTAAAAATCTAAATCTATCTTTCAACAAATTAGAATGAGATATTCCTAAGGGAGGTTCTTTTGGAAACTTTTCAGTTGAATCATTTATGGGAAATGACTTATTGTGTGGTTCACCCAGTCTGCAAGTCCCGTCGTGCAAAACTAGTATCCATCGCACACAAAGGAAAAACGCTCTTCTCATATGGATTGTCTTGCCATTGAGTACCATATTTATAAAAGTAGTCATTTTACTGATCTCCTTATGTCAGAAAAGAGGAAAAAGGCTACCAAATAATGCTGATATTGTACTACAAGTAACTTGGATAAGGTTTTCATACATAGAAATTTTTAGAGCTACAAACGGATTTAGTGAAAACAATCTAATTGGAAGAGGAAGTTTTGGTTCTGTTTACAAAGCAAGACTTCAGGATGAAATGCAGGTTGTGGTAAAGGTCTTTCACCTACAATGTTAAGAGTTTTGATACTGAATAAGTGATGAAAAGTATCCGCCATCAAAACTTTGTTAAAATCACCAATAGTTGTTCAACCAAAGATTTTAAAGCGTTGATAATAGTATACATGCCTAACGAAAGCTTGGAGAAGTACTTGTATTCGAACAACATCAGTTTAGATATTTTACAAAGGTTGAACATAATGATCGATGTTGCATCAGCTTTAAAATACTTGTACTTTGGTTATTCAACTCCTATAATTCACCGTGAGTTGAAGCCAAGTAATTTTTTTGTTATATAAAAAAAATCTGTCATCTAGAACCTAACTCGATTGGAAGAATCTGGGAATCACTCAACTGGGTCTCTGGTGTCTAGGGATGTTACGTATTTTCGTCCCCCTAAATACCTTACTAGTGCCATGAGGCGTTACTTATCGCCGTCAACCATGTCACTGAATCTAGGATCTGGGGTCGTTACGTATCGTCGTCCCTATGGTCCTGGATCTATATTTGAACTGGGGTACCTAGGGGTGTTACATATCGCCGTCCACATAACTTCGAACCTGTCTTTACCCATGTGCATATGGTCTCTCTTTGGGTATGCAAAATGCGTATGCATCATCATAACAACCATATAAACATATATGTCATGCGATGTAATGTAATGAAATGCCACTATCCATATACAAATCAGCACAGTCAGCCACAGTCAATCACGAGCTGATGACATCTTATCCATCCAATACATACAAAGTGGGCCCATGTCCTATTTGATCAATCACATCCATCTGCAGCATACTCACACATAGTAGCAGACATATCATTATATCTCATAAAATTGGATCCACACTCGAATCAAAACTATTTCGACCTAAAAACAAAATCAAAATCTATTTGAAAGTATTTATGAAAATATTTCTAAACTTTAAATCTAATCTCAACTAAGAACGTCTTATACACGCTAAAGTAAATTTTTGAAACACATCACATCAAAATTTCAATCAAATATGAAATTTCAAACATGTCATCATCACACATCATATAAAATTTTTCAACATACCGTCATCCTCATATATCAAACACATCTATTGTACACATAGTCTGATATAGAGTTCGACTATACATATCAACAGTTATATAAATATATATTACTATACCGAATTATGATTCCAAATACCGGGATACTCATAAATATGTCACCACTGTAGTCAAAATCAATTACATAAGCTAGATATCTATATCTGGTGGAAATATTTTAGTTACCATTCTAATACACTAAAAACTTTTATCTACTCCTTATATTTTCCACAGATTACATACACTGGCCTACACATGCCTGCACTAATGTTTTATATCACAATATCATTATTCAACTCTGCATATATCTAGACCAATCCCGACACTTTCCATTTACGTCTATAATAATCTACAACTATGCATTCTAGTTTAAGTACACTCACATACACAACGAGTATCTATGACTATCCCTCCTTCTACAATATTTTCTTAAGGCAAACAAACAGTGAGGTACTTACCTGGAGTCCTAGGCTGGTCTTTCTCTTTGTCCATCTGTAACACAAAATACGGTCGGTTAAGACCGTCAATCACGGAGAACTAACTGATAGCATAAACTTCATGACTTTACGGGAACACCCAAATCAAGTCTATTTTCAAAAAATTTAGTTTCATTACTCATAATACATCCAATATAACATATTCATTGCACTAGATTTAGTTTCTGACTAAAATTCAGAAAATCTTCCTAAAAGTCTGAAAACATTACGGATGATTCCATAACTTCTCGAATCTTTCATGTTCCATCCAGAACATATCTAATACTCATATTACATCATTATACAATGTCGTAGGTCATTCCAGTAGCTCCAATATACAAACTGCGTATTTTTCAAAAAAATTTCTGAAATGTTTCCGAAAACACTGCAGAATGATCCTGAGTTCTCCGAACATCTCCAGAATTACTCAAATATTATCATATCATCTTATTTAAGCAATATCCATAATTACATTCATCAAGGCATAGATACACACGAAATCTGATTTTACTGAAAACTCGCTTTACTTATCGAGTCATTCTAATTCGCTCTGATTTCGGTCAAATTCTACAATAGCTCATATTCAACATATTCTAGTATAATAAATTCAATACACATCAATATATTATATTCTAGTATAATATGATAAACTTGAAAAAGTCAACTATTTATCGAGATATCTTATCGAAATTTTGAGTGTACCGATAGACTCCCTACGCCCCTACGAACAAGTAGAAATTAACGGAATTCGAATAGAAGCTCCCAGGAAAATTGGTCAATGTTCATCCAAATATTTCTCTCTCGATTCACATAAAACCGAGCAGCATTCCACAAAATCGAGACATCGCATCCTTGTAGTACTCTCTGAGGACTTTGAGTTGGTATATGGTTATACCCGTGAATGTGCCTGAAAAGGCTAGATCGAGCCTGTGAAGTCTGCTGTCGTTCTCCCATTTTCCCGTCGCTTCAACCGCCAAATGGGTGATCACTGGCGACCACGTGGCCAGCTTGGTCTGGATAAAGTTGACGGTGCCCGTGCACACTGCTAGGGGTGGCCGATCAGCCGTGCATCGACCACCCTCTCATTCTCTCTCTCATCTCATCTCTCACTGTTTGTGTGTAAAATTTTGGGGACCTTTCTACAATAAGTTGAAACTTCTAGCTTCTATAATAAAATTTTTGAAAATTATAATTTGGTCCTTGCATTATTGCACTTTGGCCCCTAACATAGGGTTGAAACTGAAATTAGCTAAATTGAGGCTCTTCCGTTCGAAATTTGGAAAAGTATTTAACATGAAAAATTATCCGTCTAAAAAATACAAGTCCAACGGTTCAAGATTCTCCTCAATTGAATTTCATTATACCTTGATATATCTGAAACAATGAATGTTTTTCGTATAAAATAATATACGTGAGTCGTGTCATACTATCAGATGATCTATATTGTCGACCTTTTCATACGCAGAAAATGACATACTATCATACCATATGTGGTAAATAGCTCTAGGGTCTATCCACCATTACCTCGGGTTTCCAAAAAAAGTTAGCTTCAGTCACGATGGCTAAAATATTCATCTCTGAAAGTTTCTGAACCATCTTCTCATCCTTAGTGATATTTGCTTCATTTTTCTTCTTTTTACCTTTATCTTGAGTCTTTTTGTTCCTGCAGTCCTTAGCTATATGACCACCCTTACCGTAACATAGTATTTCCCCTTAAATTTCTTGTTATTCCCTTAAAAATAACCCACCTCTTGATTCTTTCTCTTCTTGTTACTATTTATACCCTCAATGATGTTTTTCTTTGACTCTATAGTCTTGTGGCTGGCCTTTTTCGCAGAATTTTGATTGTCTTTTTTTGATTTTCAATCAAACACTCAAGTCTTCAAGACTTAGTTATTTTTATGTGTTTTATATAACTCTCGAAGTCCTTCCATGATGGTAGTAATTTCTTAATAATGAGGCAACTTGGAATATCTCACAAAGTTTCATTCTTTCATCTAGAATCTCATGGATAATCAGTT
>SKCR01005767.1:0-25434 GCA_019454045.1 Zanthoxylum bungeanum | reverse complement strand
GTTACACTACACATCTAAAGAAACCTCATATACATAGAGGGGAATAGGTGAGAGAGAATACAAGAGAACGAAGGTGAAAAGGCTGGACACGCAGGTCCAATTTAATAAATCGAATTTATTACAACAATTTCTAAAATTGCCCACCCATCTGTTATCCATCCGATATTCATTATTCATTCAACACAACCACGTATTCACACACATAAGCATGATATCAATCAATATAATCAAATTATTAATCTGATAATTAAGTGATCATCCAATGTTCAAACAACGATTTGATTTTGTTCGAGTCAAACTCGTTTTTGCGAATAAGTACTTAAAGTACGAATTCATAATTAAATTAAATTAAACTACATTATTAAATCTAATTTAACATGTACTTAATACTAATTCACTATTCAATTCCAAATTAAACATTACACTTTGTTAGTAAACCTTTCACGATTTAAATTCCAAATTTAATCGTAACGCATCTCAAAGACCGATTAACGTCCAACGTCAATTCAATTAAAGTCCAATGGGCTTTTAATTGATTTCTTAAGGCGTGGACTTTTGGTCAACTCGGGTCAAACCGATAACCAAAGTCCAATTCGGGATTTACCCCATAAGCCCATAAATCAATCTTGGCCCATTAGGCCCATTAAACTTTAAAGGTTCATTAAGTCGCATTTGGGCTTTATGGTTAAGGTTTTAGGCCCAATTGGATCCAATCCACTTGGCCTAACCAAACTTGATAAATCAAGTCCAATAGGCCCAAATACAACTTTAAAGTCCAATTTCCAAAATTAGGCCCAAATAATTAAATCCAAAAATCCAATTTTCACAATTTAATTACCAAAAGTGCATTACATGATTAATCAACTAAATCAACATTTCCAAAACACTAAATTAGTCCAATTAATCATACTAAATTCATTATCATATGTCCAACACAAAAATGAAAAATCAACCCATTTACATGCTTTTATGTTCTCGGCCAAGGAGTGATTTTGTGCCCGATTCGGTTTCGATCCAATCGAACCTACAATCGACATAAAATCACCATCCAATTTGATTTCATACACATCCAATGTCACAAAACCAAAAACACCAAGACATTAGGGCAATAAACCTATTCGGCCAACATGAAGATTTTGGGGTTTTTGTTCAATTCCAAATCCAATCCAATTCGATTCAAATTAACATCAACCTAAATGATTTCTAACTCATCAAATGAATCAAAATTCAAAAATTCCAAGAATCCAAAATCAATATACCATTCGGCCAAGGTAAAGTATTTGGGGAAAATAATTCCATCATTTTTTTCAACAAATTGGTCCAACCAAAATGAAATTAAACATGTTATAAGCATACTCAAACAATCAATTTATTCAAATATGCTCAAATCACATTTACCCAATTTTAAGCCCTACAAATTTCATGCTTGAACCTAAGCTCTGATGTCATTGTTGGTTTTTATTAAGGTCCCAAGATCAAACAAGCAATGAAAAATCATGCATGAATACATCAATGGAGATAGCGGAATACTCACATCGATCGGTTGAGTCGATTGGAGACGAATGAAGGCCAAAAACGCACTGCCTTGCTCACGCCACTGCAACAGTCCACTGTCCACCAAATCAGAATTTTGAGCTGAGAAACGGAGCTCCGAGCTTCGTCCGATGGATCCCGGCTCATGGGCGAACCTCCCTACCACATTCGCAAGACTCGTAAGTGTGCTAGCACTTGAATTTTCACCATGAAAACCCACTCTAGCTTCCCTTAAAGCTCACATTTTTCTGGTTCAAAACCAGTCCCAATGTTTCTGTTTTGGGCGTGAGAGAAGAGAGCAAAATGAGAGAGAAAGAAAATGTGTTAAGTTATTACAAAAGTTGTAAATCATTTGTTTATATATTTTCAAAAAATATTAAATGATTTTCCAATTCATTTTAACTTTCAAAAAGTCAAATAAATTGAATGTAATAAGCTTGAGTGTTCCACACTCAAATATCAATGTCCATCAAGTTATATCAACTTTAATAAAGTGACATGTTGAGTGTCTTTCACTCAATCAATTAATCAAATCAATCAATCACTCAAAGTAACTTTTGATTTGACGCTTGATGTGACGATTGATTTGACGCTTGATGTGACTTGCGTCGCCGCACTCGAATTCGAAATACGAATGCGCTCGCAATCACACACGGGCTCGGGTTCGTTAATTCCAATTTAACGATTTTTCCGTCGCGTCGTAATTAAATGATTACGCCTAGCGAATTCACTATTCACGTCGCTAACGAATTAATTCTAAATTAATTCGTTCGCCGAATTAAAATCTATTTTAATTCCGCGTCGAAATCTAATTTCGTTTAATATATCGAATATATTATTTTATTGATTAATTCCAAATTATCGTTACCTCTCTCTAGACGATATTTTATCCTAGATAAAATATCTCCGTAATTAATCCTAGATTAATTTCCTCTCTCTCTTCTATATAATCCCAGATTATTCAAGAGTGCGAGTTGTGCGTCATCGGTGGATTATCGGGAAGCGACCCATGAGATCTCCGGATAAGTTGGCAGTAAATACGGTCGTCGGAGTATCCGAATCACGTACGTACCAAGTACTACGTTCTACCGATTTACGAGACAAGGTCGACTCCTAGCAAAGCACCAAGTCTACCCAATTCTCCGGACATATCCTAATAAGAATATTAAGATCTATTCATCAAGCGTAGTATACAATTGTATTGTATTGCGTATATCGATCCAGTATCGGACGATCACATGTTAGGCCTGGGGCTGGAAATGTGTCTGCCCCGTACGAAACATATATCTGACATCAAGCAACTAGTCTCTTTAAATCGGGCAATACTGACCTAGTCATATTGTCCCGACGGTTGCAACCTTTTATAGAGCACTAGTTCTGTATCCTGCGTGATCATCAACTCCATATGTCTGAAGTGACACTTCCATATTGACATCACACCCAGTACACTACGATTCCTGATAAACCCAGAAGAGGTGAAACAGAACCAGTTTAGGTCCCCCAACCACCAAAACCAAAGTTTACCGATTGTCGCAAGTACTAGCGATGCAAGTCTCAGGTTAAGATCATATACACCTACCCTGATGCGGCCTCCCATAGACACGCAGACATACTACCAATGGGATTCCGCGGGTCTATCCAGAGCGAAGCTGTTTCCCGTACCATCGGAGAAACACGACCTCCTATCGCACTTGCATAAGTATCCAACTTATATATATGAGAACTATGTCGTTGTGCCCTCACAACACACACAAGTGCAATACTAGCCTATTCCGCATTATCGATGTCCAGTCTCGATAATACTACGACTAGGGATATTAAATGATTAATCCTTCGTGGACTGATACTGTCTCATATCATCTCAATCCAGGAACTAATCATAGGGACCTCTCTTCATTTATATATCTATGGTGATCTAATCACAAATGATGAGAGTGCAATTTCCTTATTACTAGTTAGTATTTGCTACAACAACACAATGATCTGTGCAAATAGTGACGCTATAGGTCATATTATCCAACACAAGGCCCCCAAATGAGAATGAAAATATATATACTCATTCTGTATGCGATTACATATGATACGGTCCTTCGCCTCACTGTATCCCCACCGTTTGACCTAGGGTATGGAAAGTGTCTACCCATATAGTCCAAAGATGATGTTGATAGTGTCATGAATCGTGTTAACCCAAGAATCTCACATGATTCTTCTGCTGCGGCCACAGTCTCAAGTACTTATCACACATATCAACCCGCGAACTGGAATACTACTCTATAAGAAAAAATATATCCGAGAGAGTGGTGATTCTCTGTTGTATCTTTACAAACTTCATGTGTTCAACAAAATGACCCAATCATACCCTTATGACCGGATCTTTTGTCCGGGGAAGGAGAATGTCAAATTTATTTGATCCACACATAAGATTGTAAAGACCTCAAGTCTAAGGATTAGTCATACAATCGATACATGAAAGTTCTCACAAACACATGTGATAAACACTTCATATGAATTTTTTGGCGTTAGTTCGATGGACACGAGCAACTAATGCATCCATGTGATACACTAAGCGGACGGATCTCCGCTAGTATCCTATAAGATCGGCTACCCCACTTAAGAGCGGATCATATTATCATGCTAGTCTATCCGCTTTGTGAACGCCCAAATTATTCACAAAACTATGACTATGAACGTTTAAGAGTATTGATTCTCATATGGCGTGGAAGCCATCATCTTATTACTCCAAGGGCTTTATTACAGTGTTTGATGATTCATATAAGTTATGTAAGACACGTATAATAAAGATTGTTATTTTATTAATTAATGAAAATATTACAAATACATGTACATATAGCCCATCCACAAGTTGGGTATATGGAATATCCCTAACAATCTCCCACATGCACTATTGCCAACTAGTATGAATCTGGACACCATACTCTCGGGTGTGCCTATCATGATTTTGTTGAGTCAGCCCTTTATTCAGAGAATCTGCAAGATTATCTTATGTGGGTATTTTCTCAAAAAATAACTTCTTTTCTCTCAACAATTTCCCTGATGAGATGAAATCGCCTGAATACATGCTTGGATTTCTGGTGGGACCTTGGTTCCTTTGATTGAGCAATGGCACCTGTTTGTCACAGTACATCGTGATGACATTCTTTATCACAGTAAGCACTTCCAGCTCAGTGATGAACTTCTTTATCCAGACTGCTTCTTTACCTCCCTCAGATGCTGCAATATACTCGGCTTTAGTGGTGGAGTCCGTTGTAGTTGACTGCTTTGAGCTTTTCCAACTGACAGCTCTGCCATTCAAAGTAAACAAATATCATGTTGGACAAAATGACCCATAGCGTCACTATTTACACAGATCATTGTGTTGTTGTAGCAAATTAACTATGTGACAAGGAAATTGCACTCTCATCATTTGTGATTAGATCACCATAAATATACATAAATGAAGAGAGGTCCCTATGATTAGTTCCTGGACTGAGAATGATATGAGACAGTATCAGTCCCCGAATGATTAATCATTAAATATCCCTAGCCGTAGTATTATCGAGACTGGACATCGATAATGCGGAATAGGCTAGTATTGCACTTGTGTGCGTTGTGAGGGCACAACGGCATAGTTCTCATATATATAAGTATTGGATACTTATGCAAGTGCGATAAGAGGTCGTGTTTCACCGATGGTACGGGAAACAGCTTCGCTCTGGATAGACCCCTCGGAATCCCATTGGTATTATGACTATGTGTCTATGGGAGGCCGAAATCAAGGTAGGTGTGTATAGTCTTAACCTGAGACTTGCATCGCTAATACTTACGATAATCGATAGACTTTGGTCTTGGTGGTACGGGCTTTAACCGGTTCTGCGTACACCACTTCTGAGTTTATCAGAGAGTCGTAGTGTATTGGGTGTGATGTCAAGACGGAAGTATCACTCAGTCATAGTGGAGATGATGTCACGCAGGATACGGTATTAGTGCTCTTAGTGATGCGCATCCAATCGTAATATTATGACCAGGTCATGAATATCCGATTATAGAGACTAGTTATTACCAGACATCCGACATGTGCTTCGGACGGGGCAGACACTTATCCAGCCCCAGCCCTAGCACGTGACTATCCGATACTGGGCCGATATGCACAATACATTTGTATACTACGCTTGATACAGATCTTTATATTCTTAAATGGATATGTCCGGAGAATTGGAGACTTGTGCTTTGCTAGGAGTCGACCTTGTCTCGTAAATCGGTAGAACGTAGTACTTGGTACGTACGTGATTCGGATACTCCGACGACCGTATTTACTGCCAACTTATCCGGGGATCTCATGGGTCGCTTCCCGATAATCCACCGATGACGCACAACTCGCACTCTTGAATAATCTGGGATTATATAGAAGAGAGAGAAAATTAATCTAGGATTAATTACGGAGATATTTTATCTAGGATAAAATATCGTCTAGAGAGAGATAACGATTAATTTGGAATTAATCGGTAAATTAATATATTCGATATATTAAACGAAATTAGATTTCGACGCGGAATTAAAATTAGATTTTAATTCGGGCGAACGAATTAATTTAGAATTAATTCATTAGCGACGTGAATAGTGAATTCGCTAGGCGTAATCATTTAATTACGACGCGACGGAAAAATCGTTAATTTGGAATTAACGAACCCAGCCCGAGTGTGATTGCGAGCGCATTCGTATTTCGAATTCGAGTGCGGCGACGCAAGTCACATCAAGCGTCAAATCAATCGTCACATCAAGCGTCAATTCAAAAGTCACTTTGAGTGATTGATTGATTTGATTAATGGTTGAGTGAAGACACTCACATGTCACTTTATTAAAGTTGATATAACTTGATGGACATTGATATTGGAGTGGGACACTCAAGCTTATTACATTCAATTTATTTGACTTTTTGAAAGTAAAATTAATTGGTAAATCATTTAATATTTTTTGAAAATATATAAACAAATGATTTACAACTTTTGTAATAACCAATACACAATTTCATCTCTTCATTTTCTCTCTTCTCCTCACGCATAACAGCCTGTTTTCTTCACTGGTTTGGAACCAGAATGGCGTGAACAAGGGAAGCCAAGAGTGGGTTTTCATGGTGAGAAATCAAGTGCTAGCACACTTACAAGTCTTGCGAAGGTGGTAGGGAGGTTCGACCATGAGCCGGGATCCATCCGACGAGCTAGGAGCTGCGTTTTCTCAGCTCAAATCTGGAAAGGAGGGAGTGGACTGCACGCAGTGGGCGTCCTTGGCAGTGAGCAATCTGCATAGTGGCGTGAGCAAGGCAGTGGGCTTTTTGGCCTTCATTCGTCTTCAAATCGACTCAACCAACCATGTAAGTATTCCGCTATCTTCGTTGGTGTATTCATGCATTCTTTTCATGTCTTGTTTGATCTTGGGACCTAGATAATACCAACAATGGCATCAAGAGCTATAGGTTCAAGCATGAAATTTTAGGCCTTAAAATGTGTATTTTGGATTTGAGCATGATTTTATAAATTGGATGTTTAAGCATGCTTAATATATGTTATATTGAAGATTGATTTGATCAATTTCACAAAATGTGATTGGATCAATTTTGCCCAAAATGGAATGTTGGCCGAATGTGTGATGTGTTTGGAGTTCTTGGAATTTTTTGTTTTGATTCATTGATGATTTGGAATCATTAAGGATATTTAATTGAAACTATTAGATTGGATTTGATTGAACATAAAATCCCCAAAAGTTATCACATTTGCCGAATTTGGATGTATTTTGGATTCTTGGAATTTTTTGATTTTTGATTCATTTGATGAGTTGAAATCATTTAGGTTGATGTTAATTTGAATAGAATTGGATTGGATTTCGAATTGGACAAAAACCCCAAAATCCTTGTGTTGGCCGAATGGTATTATGCCCTAATGTCTTGGTAATTTTGATTTTGTGACATTGGATGTGTATGAAATCAAATTGGATGTGATTTGATATCGATTGTGAAATTAATTGGATTGAATTCAAATCGGACACAAAAACCCTCCTTGGCCGAGAGCTTTGAGCATGTAATGGGTTTGATTTTTCAATTTGTGTGTTGGACATATAATAATGAATTGAGTATGATTAATTGGACTAATTTAGTGTTTTAGAAATGTTGATTTAGTTGATTAATCATGTAATACACTTTAGTTTAATTGAATATGAAATTGGATTTTGTATATTTAATTAATTGGGCCTAATTTTGGAAATTGGACTTTAATGTTGTATTTGGGCCTATTGGGCTTGATTTATCAAGTTTGGTTTAGGCCAAGTGGATTGGATCCAATTGGGCCCAAAACCTTAACCATAAAGCCCAAATGCGACTAATGAACCTTAAAGTTCAATTGGGCCTAATGGGCCAAGATTGATTTATGGGCTTATGGGGTAAATCCCGGATTGGACTTTGGTTATCGGTTTGACCCGAGTTGACCAAAAGTCCACGCCTTAAGAAATCAATTAAAAGCCCATTGGACTTTAATTGAATTGACGTTGGACGTTAATCGGTCTTTGAGACGCGTTATGATTAAATTTGGAATTTAAATCGTAAAAGGTTTATTAAATAAAAGTGTAATATTTAATTTGGAATTGAATAGTGAATTAGTATTAAATACATGTTAAATTTGATTTAATAATGTAGTTTAAATTAATTCATGAATTCGTACTTTAAGTACTTATTCGCAAAAACGAGTTTGACTCGAACAAAATCAAATCGTTGTTTGAACATTGGATGATCACTTAATTATCAGATTAATTAATTTGATTAGATTGATTGATAGCATGCTTATGTGTGTGAATACGTGGTTGTGTTGAATGAATAATGTATATCGGATGGATATTAGTCGGGTGGGCAATTTTAGAAATTGTTGTAATAAATTCGATTTATTAAATTGGACCTGCGTGTCCAGCCTTATCACCTCTATTCTCTTTGTATTCTCTTCTCACCTATTCCCCTCCATGTAAATGAGGTTTCTTTAGAAGTGTAGTGTAACGGGTAGAAGTAGTACATAGTGCTAGCTTGAGTGAGAAAGGGAGAGATTTGATCTAGGATCAATGTGTAAGTATCCATCCGCATATCATTATTATTTATTTCATACTCGCTTTATTATGTGTTTAGAATGCATGTTTAAGGGTGTATGATGATGAGACCTTAACAAAGATAATTAAATTGGTAGCCAATTTGCACGCAAAAAAGCCCTCATCAAATATCAAGCGTTTATTTTCCTTCCATTGAGTGATTCTTACTCAAGATCCGAGATTGGCAGGGGTTGTTGGCCAAAGTCAAGCCCTTGTCCGTCAAAGATGTGTTTTAATCACGAGGCTTTGTTCCATATCGGTGTCGTGTCCAAGTTGTGGTTTGTTGGCCAAAGTCAAGACCACTTCTTGTCCATTGACATTGATTACGAAGCTTCCATGTCAATGGGTCCTCGCTTGACTGGGATCACTAGGTTTGTTGTGCCAAAGCCAAGGCCTAGTTGATTCAGAGGAAAAGGTTAGGGTATACATTCGATGTATAGGCATATATAAGATATATGTTTGGGACTTGGATGTCCACCTACTGGATCTAGGGGTTGGATGGGATCCAATTGATCTTCGAGATCTACCTAGTTAATTATCATACAATTTGTTGGCCAAAGTCAAGATTGTGTGATATTTAACGGGATCCTAGCCCACTAGGAAACACGGTTTCCCGGGTACTCGACAGAGGGTTAGAGGCTCGACGAAAAATAGTGGGAGGCAAGTATTGAATTTGCAACATTCGTTCGATACTCGCCATATGCGCTCAAACAAATATCACTCGTCATATTAATCAAAAGTATTAGTTGGACTAATATTTTATGTTGTTTTAAAAATATATATAGTTGGACTATATACAAACTCATTCAATATATAGTTGGTTTTATAATTGGATTATAGTAATCAATATATTGAATTAAAATGATAGTTGATTTTATAATTAGATTATAGTAATCAATATTAAAATTATAGTTGATTAAATAATTGGATTATTGTAATCATTATAATAAATAGTACCTTATTAAAATTGATTAAATAGTTGGATATTAAATCAAGAAAGAATTGAAAAGTTGAATATTTAGAATATATAATCCTTGGATTAAATGTTTTAAATGATTTAATTTTCAATTGGGATTAATAATAGGTTAATTTATTTGATAAAATAACTTATTATGACTAGGCCCATAATTAAGCAAATAAGTAGAGCATAAAATCTTTGGAAGATTTATGTGATAATGACTTTAGTGCTTAATTAATATACTTATCATAAATCTATCTTTAGATTTAAAAGTATTAAATTGCAATTAATAATTCTTAGAGAATTAATTGACTATTCTAGTGGTGAAAAGTCAAAGGTTGCAATTGGGCATGTTGCACAAGGTGCACATCCTTTCGATATTCCGAAACCCAAGGCTTGGCCAAAGGTTTGTGAAATATTGAAAAGATAATTGACATATCCCAAAGTGACTACCATTTGGATATGGAAGACACGAAGGAATTAAAGAAAGGGCGAGGCTCTGACTTTAAAAATATATTTGTCAAAGTTATGTTCACTATTAGTATTAAAATTAGATTTTAAATATTTAGTGTGGTACATAACATATATGTATTGATGTTCAGAATCCGCTATGAGCTGGATACTGACTTCAAGCCGAGATTTCTCTTCGAATCGGAAACGGGACGAAAGTCGCTGTTTCGACCGTAGATACCTAAATTTAGAAACTACCCTTTGGGTATGTACTTAAATTAGGAACTATTATAATGTAACTAGTTTGACTAGAGACATTATCTCTATATCAGTGTTTAATCCATTCTGGATAAACCTTTATATTCTAGAACACTAAGTGTTTATTATATAAAGATGATACTGAGATAAACACATTAGATGTGAATAACAGAATTTATATTTTGAATATAATAAAAATCTCAAACATATAAAAATGACAAATAAATAGCTCAAATTGATTTGATCAATAGAGACTTATTTGTGGCATTGTTGTCTAGGACACAATTAAACGAGACTCGTATATCCACACTTTTGAAGAGTGGGTACTAGGACTAATTTGACTATTCAAATAAGGTCTGCGAATCTAGTTTATTAGGTAAAGTACCTAAAATACTATTTACTTGGTAATAGTAAAAGGGCCACCGATCTGTTAGCCCTATTCATGGTGAAGTAAGTGGGCCCATATCTAGCTAGGCTAGATGTGAACATGAATATTTCGTGACCTTAACGGATGTGGCATCACGTTATGGTTATGTGTTTCTTTTGAAGAACACAGATCGGAAACTTTTGAAGTTTCGACACGAAGTAAATAAACAGATCGGCTATAGTATTATGCCGCCACGGTAAGACCGTAATGGAAAATACTTAAGCAGTAAGTTTCATACGTACATGAAAGAGTACGGTATTCTTTCAGATGAGGACATGATAAGGTTTATCACAAGTCGCTAGCTACTATTCCTTCAATAGGATATGTATTAAACAGTGCAAAACTTATTTAGAATAAGGTTCCATATAAATCTGTTTGACAGATATCATATAGGATATGAACAGGGAAGAAACTGGTTTCTCATTCCTGATAATTTGGGTATGCCATGCACATAACGGATGTTGCGAATAATACCAAACTAAGGACCCAAATTGGATAAGTGCCAATATAGGTTATCCTAAGGGAAACCTTAAGTATAGTACTTATAAATCTCACATGAGAACAATGTGATTGTTGCTCACCATGCATTTTTCCTGAGAGGAATACCGATATGCAGTGGTCAGTGGGAGGTAGTGATACTCGATGAAAATCGGAGTAATACTGTTCAAGGCACAAAGTCCTTAATGGAACACGAATAGTTCATCTATGATGAATCTATACCATTAATCTTCAAATACACAAGAACTGAGTAGATCGGATAGAGTCAGAAAACAACCTAGGGTATGGGTTTCTGATCTAACCTCATAAGATGTCAATCTTATGAAGGTATACCACCGACTACGTTTTGAGGAAGTGATACGAGGTATCGACTCCCTATTATGGCAAAGTGCCATGAGTCCGAAATGGATTCCATGTATAACAACTATTTTGGATACTAGTTGTTGTACCACAAGGCATTGTGCCTATTGGTACATTAAACGTCTTCAGGAAGACATACATGGATGGCAACATACCAACGTACAAAGCTGGGCTTTTGACGGAAAGGTATCGTTATCAACATTGTTTTAATAACGGTTCAACCTTTTACCTGTTGCCATGGTAAATCCATTTTGAAGATGCTTGTTGATAACTGCGTATTTCATTTATGAAATGTGTCAGTTGTAGATCAAAATCGCTTTCCTGAAAAGGAAACCTTTTGGAGGATGTTTACAACATCCTGACGATTTTGAATAACCGACAAACAAGGTTTGCGGGTTATTCGATCCATGTTTGGATTGAAGCAAGCATAAGGTTCTTGGAACTGGCGTTTTGAAATAATCATAATAGTTTATGATTTGACTCAAAACGAAATAATTCTTGTGTATATAGGAGGTTAGTGGGAGCGCACTGACAGTGAAAATCCCAATAAAGCAATAGGTGAAAGCTTGGCTTTCATAGATATTCTTTCATAGAATTTCTCCGTAGAATTCTGGGGAGTAACAACCTTTATTCAATGAATAAAGATCTACTGGGATAGATTTGGAGTTGTTAACACTCTCTGGGAAATTGTACATTTAAAATGTACTTGATAGGGTGTCTCATACGCTTCGAGCATATGGAGTCACGATCAGGTCAATCCAAGTGATAGTCACTGGATTGAAGATTAAGAACATCTGTTAGTATCTGAGAGAACTAAAGATGTTGTCTTAAACTATGGAGAATGAGAACTTGAAGTGACTGGGATCACCGCTGCAAGTTTCCAAACAATTAAATACTACGGTACTATAAAGTTTGAATAACGGGACAGTGAGCTGGAAATATTCCGAGCAAGATAACCGTTGCCGAATAAACAACAAATGCGGATTATTGCTGCAGCTGAGGCAGCAATAGAAGCCATTTGGATCGAAAATAAATCTAATTAGATTAGATATAGTTCTGTTAGCAGCTGAGCTAGGCGTCAGCACAGGCTAAGGAATTAAAGGTCTCATCGACGATCCAGATATATACTTCAATATTCATCTGATTCGTTCGGATCATACATCGTGGCGATGTGATGATCGTGTAAATCGCGTCAGACGATAATCAAGCAAATCCGCTGACGAAAACCTTTCCTCAGCAATTTGAGCGAACCGTACATAGTTCGGGTGTAGGACACTTGAGTGACTCGCTATGTGCCAAGTGGGAGATTGTTGGACAAAATGACCCATAGCGTCACTATTTGCACAGATCATTGTGTTGTTGTAGCAAATTAACTATGTGACAAGGAAATTGCACTCTCATCATTTGTGATTAGATCACCATAAATATACATAAATGAAGAGAGGTCCCTATGATTAGTTCCTGGACTGAGAATGATATGAGACAGTATCAGTCCCCGAATGGATTAATCATTAAATATCCCTAGCCGTAGTATTATCGAGACTGGACATCGATAATGCGGAATAGGCTAGTATTGCACTTGTGTGCGTTGTGAGGGCACAACGGCATAGTTCTCATATATATAAGTATTGGATACTTATGCAAGTGCGATAGGAGGTCGTGTTTCACCGATGGTACGGGAAACAGCTTCGCTCTGGATAGACCCCTCGGAATCCCATTGGTATTATGACTATGTGTCTATGGGAGGCCGAAATCAAGGTAGGTGTGTATAGTCTTAACCTGAGACTTGCATCGCTAATACTTACGATAATCGATAGACTTTGGTCTTGGTGGTACAGGGCTTTAACCGGTTCTGCGTACACCACTTCTGGGTTTATCAGAGAGTCGTAGTGTATTGGGTGTGATGTCAAGACGGAAGTATCACTCCAGTCATAGTGGAGATGATGTCACGCAGGATACGGTATTAGTGCTCTTAAGTGATGCGCATCCAATCGTAATATTATGACTAGGTCATGAATATCCGATTATAGAGACTAGTTACCAGACATCCGACATGTACTTCGGACGGGGCAGACACTTATCCAGCCCCAGCCCTAGCACGTGACTATCCGATACTGGGCCGATATGCACAATACATTTGTATACTACGCTTGATACAGATCTTTGATATTCTTAAATGGATATGTCCGGAGAATTGGAAGACTTGGTGCTTTGCTAGGAGTCGACCTTGTCTCGTAAATCGGTAGAACGTAGTACTTGGTACGTACGTGATTCGGATACTCCGACGACCGTATTTACTGTCAACTTATCCGGGGATCTCATGGGTCGCTTCCCGATAATCCACCGATGACGCACAACTCGCACTCTTGAATAATCTGGGATTATATAGAAGAGAGAGAAAATTAATCTAGGATTAATTACGGAGATTTTATCTAGGATAAAATATCGTCTAGAGAGAGATAACGATTAATTTGGAATTAATCGTTAAATTAATATATTCGATATATTAAACGAAATTAGATTTCGACGCGGAATTAAAATTAGATTTTAATTCGGGCGAACGAATTAATTTAGAATTAATTCGTTAGCGACGTGAATAGTGAATTCGCTAGGCGTAATCATTTAATTACGACGCGACGGAAAAATCGTTAATTTGGAATTAGCGAACCCGAGCCCGAGTGTGATTGCGAGCGCATTCGTATTTCGAATTCGAGTGCGGCGACGCAAGTCACATCAAGCGTCAAATCAATCGTCACATCAAGCGTCAATCAAAAGTCACTTTGAGTGATTGATTGATTGATTAATGGATTGAGTGAAAGACACTCACATGTCACTTTATTAAAGTTGATATAACTGATGGACATTGATATTGGAGTGTGGACTCAAGCTTATTACATTCAATTTATTTGACTTTTTGAAAGTTAAAATTAATTGGTAAATCATTTATATTTTTTGAAAATATATAACAAATGATTACAACTTTTGTAATAACCAATACACAATTTTCACTCTCTATTTTCTCTCTTCTCCTCACGCATAACAGCCTGTTTTTTCACTGGTTTGGAACCAGAATGGCGTAACAAAGGGAAGCCAATAGTGGTTTTTCATGGTGAGAAATCAAGTGCTAGCACACTTACAAGTCTTGCGAAGGTGGTAGGGAGGTTCGACCATGAGCCGGGATCCATCCGACGAAGCTAGGAGCTGCGTTTTCTCAGCTCAAATCTGGAAATGGAAGGGAGTGGACTGCATGCAGTGGGCGTCCTTGGCAGTGAGCAAATCTGACAGTGGCGTGAGCAAGGCATGGGCTTTTTGGCCTTCATTCGTCTTCAAATCGACTCAACCAACCAATGTAAGTATTCCGCTATCTTCATTGGTGTATTCATGCATTCTTTTCATGTCTTGTTTGATCTTGGGACCTAGATAAAACCAACATATCCTGTTTTCGATCTGCTGTCATCCTATCGGTCTGAAGCTCAATCATAGTACCTGACTTTCATCTCAAACAATCTCCGTATTCAAGAACACATCCTTAGTTCTTCTCAGATACTTTAGGATTATTTTGACAGCTGCCCAGTGTTGCTCACCAGTCTTTACATAACATGGTGTACATGATCGATCCTATTGCTGAAGCATAAAGGATCTACTCATACGCTCTCTATCTGAAGGAGTATGTGGACATTGCTTCTTAGAAATTTGATTCATGACAAGTAGGTAATTACCTCTTTTGGAATCTTCCATTTTGAATCTTTTCAAAACTTTATCTATGTATGTAGATTGAGAACGTCCTAACAACCTCTTAGATCTATTACGGTAGATCTTAAGGCCGAGGATGTAGGCTGCTTCTCCCAAATCTTTCGTGGAGAAATTTTGAGATAACCATTTTTGGTGGCTTGCATCATGGGAATATCATTCCTGATGATTAATATGTCATCGACATATAATACAAGAAATACAACAGCATTCCCACTACTTTTCCTGTAAACACAAGGCTCGTCTACATTTTTGATGAAGTGAAATTATTTGATTTTCTCATCAAATCATATTCCAACTTCTGGAGGCTTGCTTGAGTCCATAAATGGATCGTTTAAGCTTGCACACTTTATTATGGTCATCCTTATATGCAAACCCCTCAGGTTGTGTCATATAGACTTCCTCAACGAGATTCCAATTAAGGAAAGTTGTTTTGACATCCATCTGCCAAATCTCATAATCAAAGTGTGCAGCTAGTGCCAGTAAAATTCGAATAGGCTTTATCATTGCAACAGACGAGAAGGTTTCGTCATAGTCAATTCCTTGGATTTGTCTATAACATTTTGCCACCAACCTAGCCTTATAAGTTTGGATGTTGCCTTCTGCATCATTTTTACGCTTGTAAATCCACTTGCAGCCTATGGGTTTTATCCCTTCAGGTTCATCCACCAAGTCTCAGACTTGATTCTGATACATAGAGTCTATTTCGGATTTCATGGCCTCGAGCCACTTGACTGAATCAATATCACGCATTGCTTCGTCATAACTGGTTGGATCGTCATTATCAATGACCTGATCATGTTCCTCATCAATATGGAAACCATATGTTTGAGGCTCATATCTTTCCCTACCAGACCTTCTAAGTTCATAACCTTGTGGTTGTTCTGTCGCTGCCCTTTTGAGGGGCTTGGGGCTTAGTTCTATGTTAGTTTGTTCTTCTCATACCTCATCGAGGTCAAGTCTACTCCCACTATATTTCTTGAGAAGGAATTCATTCTCTAGAAATTTAGCATTTCGTGAGACAAATGTTCTTTGTTCATTTGGGATGTAGAACATGTATGCTCTTGAGTTCAAGGCATATCCTACAAACTTACATTTAATTGCCCTATCATCCAATTTGTTATTTTGTGTGAGCTTAACATATGTGTCACGTCCCCAAACTTTTAGATAACTAAGACTAGGATGTTTCCCAGACCATAACTCATATGGTGTTTGACTAACAGTCTTTGAAGGAACTTGGTTTAGTAGTATGTTGCAGTTTCTAAAGCAAGACCCCAAATTGAAAGAGGTAGATCCGTGTTTGGCATCATTAATCAGACCATATCTAATAATGTCTGATTTCTCCATTCGGAGACCCCATTATGCTGTGGAGTTCCCGGAGGAGTCCACTGGGAAACAATGCATTTTCTCTCGAGTAATCATTAAATTCATTGCTTAAGTATTCACCAACTCGGTCAGACCTTAGTGACTTAATACTTTTATTAAGCTGGTTTTCTACTTCAGTTTTGAAGTCTTTGAATTTCTCAAAGGCTTCAGATTTGTACAGCATAATGTACATATACCATATCACGAGTGATCATCGATAAAGGTAATGAAGTATGAGAATCCACCTCTAGCGGTAACTGACATTGGTCCACATACATCAGAGTGTATGAGTTCTAATATCTCCGCTACACGCTGTCATTTACCTTTGAAGGGTAATTTGGTCATTTTACCAAGTAAACAAGACTCACAAGTTCCATAAGGTTCATTTTTGAAGGGTCTGAAATACTCATCCTTATGTAGCTTAGTTAATCTTGTTTCATTGATATGACCTAAGCGACTGTGCCATAGACGTGATTCATTGAGATTATTCGAGTTAACGTTGTATATATTAGAGGTTGAACATTCTTTGTTAGTTTGAAGAGACATAGATACCATTATTCAAAATACCATCTTCATATTTTATTTCATTGAAATAAATAGAACATCCTTACACTTATTAGGCATGAAAAGCCTTTATTACATAAAGAAGAAATTGAAATGATGTTCTTTATTAGAGAGGTACATAAATACAATCTTCTAAGTCTAAAACTAAACCATTCGGCAAAACTAATGAATAAGTCCCCACGCACAATGCAGCCAGATTTGCTCAATTACCCATGCGTAAGTCAACCTCCCATGACGGAGTCTTCTATTGTTTCTCAGGCCCTGCACATTGTTACACAAGTGAGTCCCATAACCGGTGTTAAGCGCCTAAGTATAAGGTTCAGAGTTTTGAGAATATAGTTCAATCATATACAACATACCTGAAGCATTGGGCTTTTTGGCCTCTTGGGCTTCCCTAGCTTCCTTGGCTTTCAAGGATCTACAGTCTTTCTTCCAATGACCCTTCTTTCCATAAAAGAAACATTTCTTTTTTCCCTTTTTCTTCTCCACCTTAACATTGGGCTTTAGGTGATCTGAAGCCTTGCCATTGCCCTTATTTTTCTTTGGGCCTCGTGGCTTCCGGTCCGTACCCGTAAGCATGAAGGAGGTTTTAAGCTCCGGTTTCAAGTCATTCACTGCTTGCTTTATCAGATTATGCAATTCTGCTAAAGTAGCTTCTTTATTAGACAGATGAAACTGCATAATAAAGTTAGAGAAGTCTTTTGGTAAGGACTGAAGAATTAGATCGTGACCTATCTCATGATCCATGATGAACCCGAGGTTGGCCAATTTTTCAATGTGGCCAATCATCTTAAGCACATGTCCACTAACAGATCCTTCCTTATACCTTGTTTGGAATAAGGCACATGACACTTGGAATCTCACGGTATGAACGGAAGTTGCATATAACTCCTTCAAGTGAAAGATGATGGTTTGAGCATCCATATCTTTGTGAGCGTTCTGAAGCTTGTCATACATAGAGCCAAGCATTATGCAAACTGCTTGCTCATCATCATCGACGTGTTTCTTCCAAGCATCAAATGTATTTTGGTCAGCATCTTCTGCGGGTTCAGGGGGAAATGGTCTTTCAAGAACATAGAAAATATTTTTCTTGTCGTAAGACAATTTAAGGTTTCTAAACCAGTCATTGTAGTTGTCCCCTTGCTTATGCTCTTCAAGGATGGAATGAAATGATACTCTGTTTGCCATTTGAATGTTTGTGAAATATTATAACCCACCTATTAAGAGAGAATGTTAAAATTAGGAATATGTTTTCATTAATGTTTTATAATAACATGGGCTTTTAATATTATAAAGTTGCTCCCACTCAATTGTTTTAAAATTTTAAGCAAATCGCATCAACCCCAATATGATGGATTTCATGTGGGCAAGGATCCTATTATCATCATTTCATAACTCCAACTAGGGCCGATCGTTATAAAATATGATAATTAGGTAGGTTCCCAACCAATTTATGATATAAATCACAATTCTTTGATCATTGGGTTGGGCAATCAAAACATGTCATAGCTTATGCTAGTCCTCGTGGACACCCAATCTTTGCCACTAAGTTATAAGGCCACGCCTAAGGGTCGATACATCTTATGACTTAGAAAAGTCAAACCATTGTCAATAGTATGATTTAGGGACAAATGGTATTGGTCAGTCTGGTAAAGCCTAGTCCTGCCAATACGGTTTAAGCCTTTTGGGTCTATACTTTACAATGGGAGGCAAATTTTAGACTTAAATTATTATTGAGGATTTTAGCAAGTTTAAGTGAATAACTGTCAAATGGATTCCTCCATTGAAAATTCCTCAGAGGGAGGGAGGAGCGAACTCTCTTAAATACCCTTACCGTTTAGGCTTTTATTGCCTTGGTGACAGGAATAAACAATAGATCCTCCAAATTAGTCCAACACTTTAAATATGCTTTAAGTTAAGCTTTGAGTAAATGATTATCTAGATGTCTTCACAACTTTTCCTTTTGGCTATAAAAAGGTAGTGAGTGAAGGAAGACACCAAATCATTATCTATAATACATTTGGTTAAATTAACTTTAGTTTGGAAAGTTTTATTAACGCCTTGGTCCCACCCCACTTGTATATTTTATAATGTCTTTTATTATAAACAAGTGATTTATATTTATTTATTAGCCTTAAAGGTAATAAATCTCTAAGTTCATCATGGATAATTACTTAGCTAAGGGATAAGCAATACACTCTCTATTTCCTTAGAAAGTCTTTAGATGCTTGCACCCTAAAATAATCATGACCATTCTAATCATACATAGAATCATCAAGCATATGAGTTTTTATATGTTGGAATTATTTTAGGTATTAAATAACTTTGATTAATATTTAATTTTGATATTACATTTTATTTTATTCAAATAAATTTACTATTCACATTTTTTTACAGATGCGTGAACTTTAAATGCAATTTCACAATTCAAATCTTAACCACATCATGCAAAACTTGTGCCTAAAATTATTTTCAGGGTGTTAGCATTCCAACGAGCTTTTACACACCCAATTTCGAGTTCAAATGAGAGAAAACTAATCAAAACACAAACGGCGCGCTGATACCACTGTTGGGAAGCGGCCGCGAGTGCGCAGCGGAAAATTAAATAAATTAAATTATGATGCCGATATCCCTTTCCCCAAGACCCATTTGTTTTGATTATTCTACAAGCCTAGGCATGTTACTATATATTCTAAGCATAAAAACTCATAAATATGCAAAGAACATAAATCTAAACATTGTAACTATCATAAGAACTCCAATTAAAATAAAGAAAGAAAAAGACTAACTTGAACCGAAGACTCCTCCAGTCCTCCCTCCAATCTATAAGCTTTTCTCGAACTCAGCAAGCTCTTCCACGTTCCAAAGAGCCACCCAAGTGTGTGGCCTCCAAAGATGCACACAACAAAGCCAAAACTCAACGGCAAGACTACGCCTTGAGTGCACTGGTATTTTGCCCTTGGTGCTAGCCTAGGCAAAACCCTCAAAACTTTTAACTCGAGGTTCCTCTAGTCAATTAGACTTAAGGATCCTCAAAATCAGTGGCGTACTCTTAAACTTTAGAGTTTCAAACTTTATAAACCCAAGATATGAAAGGTTTGGTGCAAAAATTTGTAAAGAATTCATTGGGTTTATATAGGTGCTCCAAAGACAACAAAATTAATTAAGAATCCGATGTGGAATAAAACCTAATTTAATCTTAGCCATTGGATCTTAATTTAGTGGTTTAATGAGATTATAAAACCCTAATAAGAGTTTGGGCCGAATTAGAATTCAAAAAAACAATAACAAAAAAAATTATTATTCACATGAATATTATTTTATTTATTTATTTTTTATTCCAAATCCCAAAGTGCTCCTATCTTCATTCACCAATCCCTAAGCCAATATGGAAACTCATAAATGATCTGTTCAATAATTTAACACATTGAACCATTTATGAACAATTCCTACAGCAATCATATATGTTGTTATATTTGTACTGTGCACTGTTAACCATTGATTTCGACTTTGTTGTGTGTGACCTTTTGGGTTCCCCTCAAGTTGGACATGAAATGAATCGTGATAATTTAATCGAACATAAATTATCCTCCGATCATATGGTCGTTCGATTTCAATGACCAAGGTTGACATCTAGCAACATGCCAAGGCCCCCAAATGAGAAGGAAAGATATATATACTCATTGTGTATGTGATTTACATATGATACGGTCTCTCGCCTCTCTGTATCCCCACCGTTTGACCTAGGGTATGGAAAATGTCTACCCATATTGTTGGTTTCTATAATATGTCCCAAGGAAAGATTAAGCATATATGAAATACAACAAAGAATATATATAAACATGAAGTATGGCGGAATCATACTTACAATATCTTGTGATGAAGAAAATCAAGCCAAGATGGAAGCTCCAAGGTGGATGATTTTCGGCCAAGGTGAGAAGATGTGGAAAGCTCCAAGCTTTGAGTATTCCAAGCTCTATGATGGTTTCCCTATCACCTCTTTTGATCCCTTGAAAGGTGCTAGCCTTGCATGTGAGGAGATGTTCCAAACAATCACACTTTCTTCAAGCTTTTGGCAACCAAAATGAAGAAGATGAAGACCAAAAACTGCATGCAGTTTTCGGCCAAGTGAGAGAGAGAAGAGAGATTTTTCTTTTGTTCTAATTGATTTTTGATACCAAAAATCAATTTATATTTATGCCATAATATTTATTAAATAATAATAAATCTATGACACAAGCCATGCAAAGGCTTAGAGTGTCAAACACTCAAATTCCATGCATAACATTAGAGTGTATTATACACTATCACCATGCAATGCATTATCAATAAAATAATAATACATATAATGACATGTGTCAAGTGGGCCCCACACGTTTCCAAATGAAAGTGGGCCCACGTCCACTCACGCATTCGGGTTCGATATTTCCGAAATACCGAACTTGCGTCGCGACGTTAATTAAATCGAATTTAAATAAATAATCGCGCCTAGCGAAATTATTATTTACGTCGCTAACGAATTAATTCTAAATTAACTCGTATGCCCGAATTAAAATCTAATTTTAATTTCGCGTCGAAATCGAATTTCAATTATTATATCGAATATAATAATTTTACTGATTAATTCCAAATTAATCGTTCTCTCTCTCTAAATAAGGCACTTTATCCGAGATAAAGTTTCTCCGCAATTAATCCAAGATTAATTAAGTTCGAATCAAATATCATAGGTGAATCTTCAGGAAGCGACCCAAGAGATCTCCGGATATGTTGGCAGTAAATACGGTCGTCGGATAATCCGAACACGCACGTACTCGTACTACGTTCTTACCGATTCACAAGACAAGGTTGGCTTCTAGCAAAGCGCCATGCCTACCCAATTCTCCAGAAATATTCTTATAGGAATATAAGATCTATATCAAGCGTAGTACCGTAGTATTGCGTACATCGATCCAGTATCGGATGATCACATGCTAGGCCTAGGGCTGGAGATGTTCTGCCCCGTACGAAACATATATCGGACATCAAGCAACTAGTCTCTTTAAATCGGACAATCCTGACCTAGTCATATTGTCCCGACGGTTGCAACCTTTTATAGAGTACTAGTTCTGTGTCCTGCGTGATCATCACCTCCATATGTCTGAAGCGATACTTCCATCTTGACATCACATCCAGTACACTACGATTCCGATAAACCCAGAAGAGGTGTACACAGAACCGGTTAAGGTCCCCAACCACCAAAACCAAAGTTTACCGATTGTCGCAAGTACTAGCGATGTAAGTCTCAGGTTAAGACCATATACACCTACCCTGATGCGGCCTCCCATAGACACCTAGACATACTACCAATGGGATTCCGCGGGGTCTATCCAGAGCGAAGCTGTTTTCCGTACCATCGGTAAAACACAACCTCCTATCGCACTTGCATAAGTATCCAATACTTAAATATATGAGAACTATGCCGTTGTGCCCTCACAACGTGCACAAGCGCAATACTAGCCTATTCCGCATTATCGATGTCCAGTCTCGATATACTACGGCTAGGGATATTTAATGATTAAACCTTTATAGATTGATACTGTCTCATATCATCTCAATCCAGTACTAATCATATGGACTTTCGCCATTTATATATCAAAGTAAATAATTTTACAAAATGGCAAAAGGCCAATTTCATTATTACATAGTTAATTTTGTACAATAATACAATATCATTTACAAACAGTGACGCTATGGGACACAATGTCTAACACATATAGTCAAAGGTATGATGTTGATAGTGTCATTAATCGTGATAACCCAAGAATCTCACATGATTCTTCTGCTGCGGCCACAGTCTCAAGCACTGATCACACAAATCAACCCGTGAACTGGAAAACTTCTCTTATAAGAAAATATTATCCGAGAGAGTGGTAATTCTCTATTGTATCTTTACAAACTTCATGTGTTTCAACAAATGACCCAATCATACCATTATGACCGGATCTTTTGAACTGGGGAAGGAGAATGTCAAAGTTATTTGATCCACATATAAGATTGTAAATACCTCAAGTATAAGGACTAATCATAAAATCGATACATGAAAGTGTTGGATAATATGACCCATAGCGTCACTATTTGTACAGATCATGGTGTTGTTGTACAAATTAACTATGTGACAAAGGAGATTGCACTCTTATCATTTGTGATTAGATCACCTTAGATATATAAATGATGAGAGGTCCCTATGATTTGTTCCTGGACGGAGAATGATATGAGACAGTATCAGTCCACGTAGGATAAATCATTAAATATCCCTAGTCGTAGTATTATCGAGACGGACATCGATAATGCGGAATGGGCTAGTATTGCACTTGTGCGCGTTGTGAGGGCACAACGGCATAGTTCTCATATATTTAAGTATTGGATATTTATGCAAGTGCGATATGAGGTTGTGTTTCACCGATGGTACGGGAAACAGCTTCGCTCTGGATAGACCCCTCAGAATCCCATTGGTATTATGACTATGTGTCTATGGGAGTCCGACATCAGGGTAGGTGTATTTGGTCTTACCTGAGACTTGCACCGCTAATACTTACGATAATCGGTAGACTTTGGTCTTGGTGGTACAGGGCTTTAACCGGTTCTGCGTACACCACTTCTGGGTTTATCAGAGAGTCGTAGTGTATTGGGTGTGATGTCAAGATGGAAGTATCACTTCAGTCATATGGAGATGATGTCACGCAGGATACGGTACTAGTGCTCTTGAGTGATGCGCATCCAATCATGATATTATGACCAGGTCATGAATATCTGATTATAGAGACTAGTTACCAGACATCCGACATGTGCTTCGGACGGGGCAGACACTTATCCAGCCCCAGCCCTAGCACGTGACTATCCGATACTGGGCCGATATACATAATACTACGGTATACTACGCTTGATACAGATCTATATATTCCTGTAAGAAATTTTCTGGAGAATTCGGTAGGCATGGCGCTTTGCTAGAAGCCAACCTTGTCTTGTGAATTGGTACAAACGTAGTACGAGGTACTTACGTGTTCGGATAGTCCGACGACAGTATTTGCTGCCAACATATCCGGAGATCTCATGGGTCGCTTCCCAAAGATTCACCGATGATGTATGACTCGCACTATGATTAATCTGGGATTAATTAGTAGAGAGAGAAGATTAATTTCTAGAGAGAGAAAATTAATCTGGGATTAATTGCGGAGATATTTTATCTGGGATAAAATATAATTAAAGAGAGAGAACGATTAATTTGGAATTAATCGGTAAAAATAATATATTCGATATATTATATGAATTGGATTTCGATGCGGAATTGAAATTGGATTTTAATTCGGGCAAACGAATTAATTTAGAATTAATTCGTTAGCGACGTGAATAGTGAATTCGCTAGGCGTAATCATTTAATTACGACGCGACGGAAAATTCGTTAATTTGGATTAGCGAACCCGAGCCCGAGAGTGGTTGCGAGCGCATTCGCATTTCGAATTCGAGTGGCGGCACGTAAGTCACATCAAGCGTCAAATCACTAGTCGCACAATCGTCAAATCACTTGTCACTTTGAGGGATGTGATATGACATGTTGTCACTTTAATAAAGTGAAGAGATGTGAAGTGAATAGTGATGTGAAGTGATTGAAAAAGCCTTTTGTTTTTGACTTTTGAATTAAAGTTAATATATGTTTATTTGTTTACTTGGTAAATGATATAAAAAAAACATATATAAAAGCTTTTATTCTCTCTCTCTTTGAACAACATTCACGTTTTTCTCTCTCCCAAAATCGGTAACTAGGTTTTTGGAAAACCTTGAAATTCTTCTTCTCCTCAATCGGTCTTGGACCATTTTCTTCTCATTTTTTTGGTTTGATCACACTAAATGAAGAAGAAAGAGTGCTCGCACACACATGGGTTATATTATGGTGATAGGGAAACGAATTTGTGAGCATGGAAAAGCTTGAAGCTTGGAGCTTCAGGTGATGACCATGGCCGAATCTTGGAGGTGCTTCAACCATCAAAACCGCACAGCTCACTGCACTTGGAAGCCATTGCCGAGCCTAGGAGAAATGGAAAAAAGACTTGTGTTCTTTGCCATCTCAAACCAATCATTGTGAGTATTTGTTTCCGCCATTATTCTTTGTTGTGTT
>SKCR01005766.1:0-29133 GCA_019454045.1 Zanthoxylum bungeanum | reverse complement strand
GTACATAGTTCGGGTGTTAGACACTCGAGTGACTGGCTATGTGCCAGTGAGAGATTGTTGGACAGAATGACCCATAGCGTCATTATTTGTACAGATCACGGTGTTGTTGTACAAATTAACTATGTGACAAGGAAATCGCCACTCTCATCCTTGTGATTAGATCACCATAATGTATAAATGAAGAGAGGTCCATATGATTAGTTCCTGGATTGAGATGATATGAGACAGTATCAGTCCACGAAGGATTAATCATTAAAATCCCTAGCCGGAGTATTATCGAGAAAGGTCATCGATAATGCGGAATAGGCTAGTATTGCACTTGTGCGCGTTGTGAGGGCACAACGGCATAGTTCTCATATATATAAGTATTGGATACTTATGCAAGTGCGATAGGAGGTCGTGTTTCACCGATGGTACGGGAAACAGCTTCGCTCTGGATAGACCCCTCGGAATCCCATGGTATTATGACTATGTGTCTATGGGAGGCCGAAATCAGGGTAGGTGGTATGGTCTTAACCTGAGACTTACATCGCTAATACTTACGATAATCGATAGACTTTGGTCTTGGTGGTAAAGGGCTTTAACCGGTTCTACGTACACCACTTCTGGGTTTATCAGAGAGTCGTATAGTGTATGGGTGTGATGTCAAGACGAAAATATCACTTCAGTCATATTGAAGATGATGTCACGCAGGATACGGTATTAGTGCTTTTAATTGTTGCGCAACCATCGGGATATTATGACTAGGTCATACATATCCGATTATAGAGACTAGTTACCAGACATCCGACATGTGCTTCGGACTATCCGATACTGGGCTGATATGCACAATACTACGGTATACTACGCTTGATACAGATCTATATATTCCTGTAGAATATTTCTGGAGAATTGGGTAGGCATGGCGCTTTGCTAGAAGCGAACCTTGTCTTGTAAATCGGTATGAACGTAGTACGAGGTACTTACGTGTTCAGATAATCCGACGACCGTATTTACTGCCAACATATCCGGAGATCTCATGGGTCGTTCCTGAAGATTCACCGATGATGTATAACTCGCACTTTAATTAATCTGGGATTAATTCGATAAGAGAGAAAATTAATCTGGGATTAATTACGGAGATATTTATCTCGGATAAAATATCGTTAAAGAGAGAGAACGATTAATTGGTATTATCGATAAATTAATATATTCGATGTATTATAACGAAATTAGATTTCGACGCGGAATTGAAATTAGATTTAAATTCGGGCGAATGAATTAATTTAGAATTAATTCGTTAGCGACGTGAATATATGATTTCGCTAGGCGTAATCATTTAATTACGACGCGACGGAAAATTCGTTAATTTGGAATTAGCGAACCCGAGCCCGAGAGTGATTACGAGGGCATTCGCATTTCGAATTCGAGCGTGGCATGCAAGTCACATCAAGCGTCAAAATCACAGGTCACATCAAGCGTCAAATCACATGTCACTTTGAGTGATATGACATTTGAGTGATTGATGTGAGTTGATTTGAGTTGAATGGAAGCATTTAATGCTTTGCTTTTTGAAAAAGTTTTGGTATATATGTTTTATTTATTTTTGGAAAATAGAATAATAAAACCTATTACACTTCTTTTTCTCTCTCTCTCTCACCACTTTGACGTTTCTTTTTCCTCTCTTTCCCTCCTTCTCATCATACGGCTTTGAGAGCATTCTTTTCTTCTGGTTTTTGCCGAATGAAAACGAGAAGAAGTGAGAGAAGGTGACGTTTTTGTTGCAAAATCAAGTGCTAGCACACTCTAGGAGGCATACCAAGGTGATAGGGAAGTGTCTTCATGAGCTTGGAATCACCATTGTTGAAGCTTGGAGCTCGATGATGAAGATGGAGTCCACAAAAACACCATGACCGAAAATGGAGCTGCAGTTCACTGCCATTGCCGAGCTTGGAGGGAGGCAGAAAGTTACAGTGCGTTTTGGTTCATCTTCGCCACATCCAACCGATCCATGTGAGTCTTTTCCGCACCTCATTTGGTTGTATTCTACTCATTTTTATGCATGATATATGATCTTGGGACTTGATTGAAATCCAACATGCACGTAGAAGTACAATTCAGGGTGGCAGAGCTATCAGAGACCTTCATATGATGAACCATCATATTTCACTGAACCATATTTTCCATCTTATCCACCATCAACCTACGATCTTCATGAACAAGCTCAATAAACTGGAAGCGAAACTTGATGCAATTTTCTGAGTCAAATGGAAACCTTACAGATGCTAACAGATCAATTGAGACAATTAATAGAAAACCAGAGCTACATACCCCACAGAACATTTTCAGATGACACTGATGAAGCCTTCCAGTACCAAGAGTTTCATGATGACACCTTAACAGTTTAGGAGGCTGAGGTAGAGGTAGAGGTATCAGTTCAGGAGCCCGAACAAGAAGAGTTTCCATTTGATTTGGATCATTCTCTCGTCACTGATTTCATTTATGAGGAGTAACAAGCAGAAGAGTTACATGAATCGTTCATGCCAACCCCAGAGGATGAAGACTTACAGAGAGACATATATTTACATCCTCAGGTTGACACTTATGGAGCATACATTATACAGATGTACGATGAAGAGCTGAATGTAGAAATTTTAAAATACTTTTGTAAAGAAATGATGAAACAAGATGTAGAGAAAATACAAGAGCAAATATGGGAGCATAACGAAAATCTCATGACACCAGAGATAACATCACAACAGTGGGGAGTACACATTAAGGACACCGCCCAGAAGCTTGAAAAAATGACACTCACATTCAAAGTCAAACACCATACGAGACCTCTTTATATTATTTTTTTTCCTCTTAGAACCACATAGAGCTACAAAGTTTAAGAAGGTGGCACGAGCATTGAGTAAGACAAAATTATTTTGGCAACCTCATTTTTGGAAAAGTCGTTGGAAAAGCAGCGCACATGGCATTGTCGTTTCCAGGATGCCCAAAACCACACTGAAGCCTCCTAGAATGACAACCTTTAAACACGTATGGCTGAAGACGATAAATTTAGCTCTCGCGGGGAGGCAACCCTGTTGGACAATTATGACCCATAGCGTCACTCTTTGTACAGATCAAGGTGTTGTTGTACAAATTAACAATGTGACAAAGGAGATTGCTCTCTTATCATTTGTGATGGATCACCTTAGATGTATAAATGATGAGAGGTCCCTATGATTTGTTCCTGGACGGAGAATGATATGAGACAGTATCAGTCCACGTAGGATAAATCATTAATATCCCTAGTCAGAGTATTATCGAGATTGGACATCGATAAATACGTAAAAGACTATTATTGCACTTGTGCGCGTTGTGAGGGCACAACGACATAGTTCTCATATATTTGGGTATTGGATACTCATGCAAGTGTAATAGGAGGTTGTGTTTCACCGATGGTACGGGAAACAGCTTCGCTCTGGATAGACCCCCTCGGAATCCCATTGGTAGTATGACTGTGTGTCTATGGGAGTCCGAAATCAGGGTAGGTGTATTTGGTCTTAACCTGAGACTTGCACCGCTAATACTTACGACAATCAATATACTTTGGTTGAGGTCGTCCAGGGCTTTAACCGGTTCTGTGTACGCCAATACTGGGTATATTGAGAATCGTAGAGTATTGGGTGTGATGTCAAGACGGAAGTATCACTCCAGTCATAGTGGAGATGGTGTCACGTAGGATACGGTATTAGTGCTCTTAAGTGTTACGTGGCCATCGGGATATTATGACTAGGTCATGTATATCCGATTATAGAGACTAGTTACTAGACATCTGACATGTGCTTCGTACGGGGCAGACACAACTCCAGCCCCAGGCCTAGCACGTGACCATCTGATACTAGATCGATATGCACTATACGATTATATACGCCTGATACAGATCCTTCATTCCTGTAAGGATATTTCCGGAGAATTGGGTAGGCATGGTGCTTTGCTAGAAGCCAACCTTGTCTTGTGAATCGGTAAAACGTAGTACTTGGTACTTACGTGTTCGGATAGTCCGACGACCGTATTTACTGCCAACATATCCGGGGATCTCATGGGTCGCTTCCCAATGATTCACCGATGATGTATGACTCGCACTTTAATTAATCTGGGATTAATTCGATGAGAGAGAAAATTAATCTGGGATTAATTACAGAGATATTTTATCTGGGATAAAATATCGTCTAAAGAGAGAGAATGTGATTAATTTGGAATTAATCGATAAAATGAATTTAATAGTTAAATTTGATTTTTCTATTTAATTTATTCGAATGGGCTAAAATTAATATATCGGATATATTAATTTGAATTGGATTTCATTACGAAATTAAAGTCGGACTTTAATGCGAACGAACAAATTAATTTAGAATTATTTCGTAAACGACGTTCGTAATAAATTTGCGAGGCATCGAAATTTAATTAATTAGATTTAATTTAACGATGAAAGTTTATTTAATCGGATTAAACGGAACTGAGCCACGGCAAATGTTCGTAAAGATATTTGAATTTTGAATTCAAATATGTGGGGCCCATGTGTGGTAGGTGTACCTACCACCCAACTACCTTGTTTTGCTTTTTGAAAAACCATTTACCCACACCTACCAAGTTTAGGGTAAAAAGTGAAATGGTTTTACCAAAAGGTGAATAACAAAAGGGTTCTCTACACTTTTTGGTAAGAGATATAATTATTCATTAGATGAAAATTTAAAACTCTAGACAACTCTCTCTCTCTCTCCCATCTCCTTTCTATCTCACGCCCAAATGAAGGGCTGCTCACTGCCTGAAAATGGCGTGAATGGGGAGGAGGATGTTTGAAGGTTTTGTGACCAAATCCAAGTGCTAGTACACTCCTTAGAGGCATACGAAGGTGTTAGGGAAACAAACCCACGAGCCGGGAATCGTTCGACGCAAGTTCGAGGCTCAAATTCATGAAGCAAAACTGAAATAGTTGGCAGAAAAATCTGCACTGTTTGGGCGTCACTTTAAAGGGGAGAAAATTGTTTTGTTGCCTCTTCAATCATCTCAACCGATCGATATGAGTATTCCGCTATCTCCTTTGATGTATTCACACTTGTTTATCATGCTTGTTATGATCTTGGGACCTAAATAGAAACCAACAATGGCATCAAGAGCCTAGGTTCAAGCATGAAATTTTTAGGGCTTAAAATTTGGTATTTTATATTTTAGCATGATTTGAATAAATTGGATGTTTGAGTATGCTTAATACATGTTGAATTGAAGATTGCTTGGATCAATTTCAAGAAAATGGTTTGGAATAAATTTTCCCCAATATATCTACCTTGGCCAAAAATTAGGGTTCATATGGAATCTTGGATTTCTCCATTTTCATTCATTGGATGAGTTGTAATGATGTTGGATGATGTTAATTTGAGATTGAATTGGATTTAATTTTGAATTGCACAAAAACCCCAAATACCTTACCTTGGCCGAATGGTATATGCCCTATTTAGTCTTGGATTTTTTGATTTTTTGACATTAGATGTGTTGGAAATCATTCGGGATGTTGATTTAATGTCGATTGTGGATTAATTGGATTGAAACCGAATTGGACATGAAATGACTCCCTTGGCCGAGACTTATGGAATGATGAATGAGTTTGATTTTTCATCAAGTACGTTGGACATGTGATGATGATAAAAGCATGATTAATTGGACAAAATGATGTTTTGGAAATATTGATTTGGTTAATTAATCATGTAATACACTTTGGTAATTAAATTGGAAATTTGGAATTTGGTAATTGTTGGACAAAATGACCCATAGCGTCACTATTTGTACAGATCACGGTGTTGTTGTACAAATTAACTATGTAACAAGGAAATTGCACTCTCATCATTTGTGATTAGATAACAATAGATATATAAATGAAGAGAGGTCCCTATGATTAGTTCCTGGATTGAGAATGATATGAGACAGTATCAGTCCACGAAGTATTAATCATAAATATCCCTAGCCGGAGTATTATCGAGACAGGACATCGATAATGAGGAATAGGCTAGTATTGCACTTGTGCGCGTTGTGAGGGCACGACCGCATAGTTCTCATATATTTAAGTATTGGATACTTATGCAAGTGCGATATGAGGTTGTGTTTCACCGATGGTACGGGAAACAGCTTCGCTCTGGATAGACCCCTCAGAATCCCATTGGTATTATGACTATGTGTCTATGGGAGGCCGAAATCAGGGTAGGTGTGTATGGTCTTAACCTCAGACTTACATCGCTAATACTTACGATAATGATAGACTTTCGTCTTGGTGGTACAGGGCTTTAACCGGTTCTGCGTACACCATTTTGGGTTTATCAGAGAGTCGTAGTGTATTGGGGTTGATGTCAAGACGGAAGTATCACTTCAGTTATAGTGGAGATGATGTCACGCAGGATACGGTACTAGTGCTCTTGAGTGATGCGCATCCATCATGATATTATGACCAGGTCATGAATATCTGATTACAGAGACTAGTTACCAGACATCCGACATGTGCTTCGGACGGGGCAGACACTTATCCAGCCCCAGCCCTAGCACGTGACTATCCGATACTGGGCCGATATACACAATACTACGGTATACTACACTTGATACAGATCTATATATTCCTGTAAGAATATTTCTGGAGAATTGGGTAGGCATGGCGCTTTGCTAGAAGCCAACCTTGTCTTGTAAATCGGTACAAACGTAGTACGAGGTACTTACGTGTTCGGATAGTCCGATAACCGTATTTACTGCCAACATATCCGGAGATCTCATTGGTCGGTTCCTGAAGATTCACCGATGACGTATGACTCGCACTTTAATTAATCTGGGATTAATTCGATGAGAGGGAAAATTAAGCTGGGATTAATTACGGAGATATTTTATCTCGGATAAAATATCGTTAAAGAGAGAGAACGATTAATTTGGAATTAATCGATAAATTAATATATTCGATATATTATAACGAAATTAGATTTCGACGCGGAATTGAAATTAGATTTTAATTCGGGCGAACGAATTAATTTAGCATTAATTTGTTAGCGACGTGAATAGTGAATTCGCTAGGCGTAATCATTTAATTACGACGCGACGGAAAATTTGTTAATTTGGAATTAACGAACCCGAGCCTGAGAGTGATTGCGAGCGCATTCGCATTTCGAATTCGAGTGCGGCACGCAAGTCACATCAAGAGTCAAATCGCTAGTCGCATCAATCGTCAAGTCACTTGTCACTTTGAGTGATGTGACATGACATGTTGTCACTTTATTAAAGTGGATGGATTTGATGTGAATAGTTGATTTGAGTTGGTGAAAAGATTTTAAAAGACTTTTGCTTTTTGACTTTTGAATTAAAGTAGTGTATATCATTTATTTAGTTTACTTGGTAAATAAAATAATAGATATATACAAAAAGTTTTTCTCTCTCTTTCATGCAATGTATACGGTTTTAGGCAAAATGGAGCCAAAAACCTTCTCTCTTCTCACGGTCATGGTGACCGATTTTCATCTCCATTTTTCTGGTTTTCACACACAAAATGGAGAAGCTTTTGATCTTGTAGCAAGATCAAAGTGCTAGCACACTCATGGAGGAATACAAAGGTGATAGGGAAGTGATTTTGTGAGCTTGGAATATCAAAGCTTGGAGCTTTAATGGAGGTCTTCAATGGCCGAAAATGGAGGATTTTCACAGCCCAAAAATGCCCCCAACAGCAGTTCCAAATGGCCAAAACCGAGCTCCATAGAGGCAAAAACGCAACTTGTTCTTCCTAGCATCAAACCCATCAATGTGAGTATGAATTCCGCCTTAGTCCTTTGTGTATTCAACTCGTTTTTATGCATGTTTGTGATCCTTGGGACTTGATTGAACTCTTACAATGGTATCTTGAGCTTTTGGTTGCATAAAACGAATTAGGGTTCTTGAGCTAAATTTGGGGCTTTTTGATTTAAGCATGATTTTGACAAATTGTTTGTTTAAGAATGCTTGTATATGATTTAATTAGAGTTATATGTAATCAATTTGAAGAAAAATTGATTGGATTGATTTTCCCCAATTTGCTTATTGTTGGCCAAAACTTTAATTTGGGTAAACTCAATTTGAGCATCAAATGATTAAATTGTTTAGTATAGTATGCTTGAATGAGGTTGAATTGATGTTGTGCATAATCAATTTCATGAAATTTGGTTGGATCCATTTTTCCCTAAATTTTGGGCATGACAAATTTGGGTAAACTTGATTTTGAGCATGTTTAATGAAATTGGATGATTTAGAATGCTTGAATGTTGTTTAATTGATGATTGATTAGATCAATTTGATGAAAAGTGTTTGGAACAATTTTTCCCCAATTTCTTGTGATGGCCGAATTTGGAAAGTGCCCTAATGTCTTGGTTTTTTGATTTTTTTGTTCATTGGATGACTTAGAAATCATTAGGGGATGTTGAATTTATGTTTGATTGGGTTCAATTGGATTGAATTTGATTTGGGCATAATTTCCCTCTTTGGCCGAGACACTTGAAGCATGAAATTGGATTTGATTTTGATCAAATCATGTTGGACATGATTCATTGATGTTAAGCATGATTAATTGGACAATTTTATGTTTTGGAAAATTTGATTTGGGTAATTAATAATGCTATGCACTTGTGTTAATTGAATTGTAAAATTGGATTTTGTAATTTAATTAAAATGGGCTTAAAATTGGATTTGGGTTTTTTAAGTTGTTATTGGGTTTATTGGACTTTGTTGTACAAAGTTGGTTTAGGCCAAAATTGGTTGGATCCAATTAGGCCCAAAACCGCTTCCATAAAGCCCAAATGCAACTAATGAACCTTTAAAGTTCAAATGGGTCTAATGGGACAAGATTGATTTATGGGCTTATGGGGTAAATCCCGGATTGGACTTTGGTTGCGGGTTTGACCCGAGTTGACCAAAAGTCCACGCCTCAAGAAATTAATCAAAAGCCCATTGGACTTTAATTAAATTAATATTGGATATAATCGGGTTTTGAGACCCGTAACTATTAAATTGGAATTTAAGTCGTAAAGGTTTATTTTATAAAGTGTAATATTTAATTTGGAATAAATAATGAATTAGAATTAAATACGTATTAAATTGGATTTAATCATGTAATTTAATTTAATTAGTAGAAATCGTACTTTGAGTACGTGTTCGCATACGAGTTTGACTCGAACAAAATCGAATCTTTGTTTGAACATTGGATGATCACTAATTATCAAGATTAATTAATTTGATTAGATTGATTGATAACATGCTTGTATGAATACATGGTTGTGATGTTTGAATAATGTATATTGGATGGATATTAGCCGGGTTGGGCGATTTTGGAAATTGTAATAAATTTGATTTATAAATTGGACCTGCGTGTCCAGCCTTATCTCCTATTTCTTTGTATTCTCTTCTCACCTATTCCCCTCTATGTATATGAGGTTTCTTTAGAAGTGTAGTGTAACGGGTAGAAGAAATATTTGTGCTAGCGGGAGAGAGAAAATGAGAGATTTGATCTAGGATCAATGTAAAATATCCATCCGCATATCATTATTATTTTATTTTCATACTCGCTTTATTATGTGTTTAGAATGCATGTTTAAGGGTGTATGATGATGAGACCTTAACAAAGATAATAAATTGGTAGCCAATTGCACGCGAAAAACCCTCATAAAATATCATGCGTTTTTCCTTCCATTTAGTGATTCTTACTCAAGATCTGAGATTGGCAGGGGTTGTTGGCCAAAGTCAAGCCCTTGTCCATCGAAGATGTGTTTTTATGACGAGGCTTTGTTCCATATCGGTGTCGTGTCCAAGTTGTGGTTTGTTGGCCAAAGTCAAGACCACTTCTTGTCCATTGACATTGATTACGAAGCTTCCATGTCAATGGGTCCGCGCTTGACTGGGATCACTAGGTTTGTTGTGCCAAAGCCAAGGCCTAGTTGATTCAGAGGAAAAAGGTTAGGGTATACATTCGATGTATAGGCATATATAAGATATATATTTGGGACTTGGATGTCCACCTACTGGATCTAAGAGTTGGATGAGATCGAATTGATCTTCGAGATCTACCTAGTTAATTATCATACAATTTGTTGGCCAAAGTCAAGATTGTGTGATATTTAACGGGATCCTAGCCCACTAGGAAACACGGTTTCCCGAGTACTCGACAGAGGGTTAGAGGCTCGACGAAAAATAGTGGGAGGCAAGAATTGAATTTGCAATACTCGTTCAATTACTCGCCATACGCGCTCATTTAAATTATGTCGTCGTAATATTAAATGTTAGTTGGACTAATATTTAAATTGTTGTTTTAATAAACAGTTGGACTGTATTATACTTGATTATATATAATTGGATTATATTAATCAATATATTTGAATTAATTAATTTTCAGTTTACAGTTGATTTTATAATTGGATTATAGTAATCAATGTAATTGAGGTTAATTAATTGGATTATATTTGATTATATAGTTGGACTATTATAATCCTTATAATATATATAGTACCACTAATCGTTGATTAAATAGTTGGACTATTGTAATCAAGATAAAATATTGAAAAGTTGGATATTTAAAATATAATCTGGGATTAAAATATTTTAAATGATTTAATTTTCAAATTGGGAATAAATAATAGGTTACTTTATTTGATAAAATAACTTATTATACCTTAAGCCCAAAATTAAGCAAAATAAGTAGAACATAAAATCTTTGGAAGATTTATGTGATGATGACTTTATGCTTAATTTAATATACTTGTCATAAATCTAATTTTAGATTTAAGAAGTATTAAAATTGCAATTTATAATTCTTGGAGAATTAATTGACTATTCTAGAGGATATAAAGTCAAAGTTTGCAATTGGGCATGTAGCACGAGGTGCACATCGTTTCGATATTCTAAAAACCCAAGGCTTGACCTAAGATTTCTGAAATATTGAAAAGGATAAAACATATCCCAAAGTGACTACCATTTGGATATGGCAGACACGAAGGAATTAAAGAAAGGGCAAGGTTCTTACTTTGAAAATGTTTGTCTTAGTTATGTTCACAGCTAGTATTGAAATTAGATTTTAAATACTTAGTGTGGTACATAAAATATATGTATTGATGTTCAGAATCTGCTTTGAGTATGATACTGACTTCAAACTGAGATTGCTCTGCGAATCGGAAACGGGACGAAAGTCGCTGTTTCGACCGTAGATACCTAAGTTTAGGAACTACCCTTCGGGTGTGTACTTAAATTAGGAACTGTTATAATGTAACTAGTTTGACTAGAGACATTATCTCTATATCAGTGTTTAATCCGTTGCGGATAAAAACATTTATATTATAGAACACTAAGTGTTTTATTATATAAAGATGATACTGAGAAATACATTAGATGTAAATAACAGAATTTATATTTTGAATATAAATAAAATCTCAAACATATAAAATGACAAATAAATAGCTCAAATTGATTTGATCAATTGAGACTTATTTGTGGCATTGTTGTCTAGGACACAATTTAACGAGACTCGTATATCCACACTTTTGAAGAGTGGGTACTAGGACTGATTTGTCTATTCAAATAAGGTCTGCGAATCTAGTTTATTAGGTAAAGTACCTAAAATACTATTTACTTGGTAATAGTAAAAGGGCCAACGATCTGTTAGCCCTATTCATGGTGAAGTAAGTGGGCCCATGTCTAGCTAGGCTAGATGTAGATATGAATATTTCGTGACCTTAACGGATGTGGCATCACGTTATGGTTATGTGTTTCTTTTAAAGAACACAAATCAGAAACTTTTTGAGTTTCGACACGAAGTAAATAAACAGATCGGCTATAGTATTATCCGCCACGGTAAGACCGTAATAGAAAATACTTAAGTAGTAAGGTTTCGTATATACTTGAAAGAGTATAGTGTTCTTTCAAATGAAGACTCCTCCCGGACACGTCAAAGTGACGGTGTGTCCGAACGGATTAACCGAATTATGTAGACACGATAAGGCTAATCACGAGTCGCTCTGAGCTACTGTTTCCTTCAATAGGATATGTACTAACAATGCAAAACTTATTTAGAATAAGGTTCCATATAAATCTGTTGACAGAATCATATAGGATATGAACAGGGAAGAAACGAGGTTTCTCATTCCTGATAATTTGGGTATGCCAGGCATAACGTTTGGATGATACCAAACTAAGGACCCAAATTGGATAAGTGCCAATATAGGTTATCCTAAGGGAAACCATAAGTATAGTACTTATAATCTCACATGGGAACAATGTGATTGTTGCTCACCATGCGGTTTTCCTAAGAGGAATACCGATATGCAGTGGTCAGTGGGAGGATAGTGATACTCGATGAAAATCGGAGTAATACTATTCATGGAACGAAGTCCTTAATGGAACACAAATAGTTCATCTATGATGAATCTATACCATTAATCTTCGAATACACAAGAACTGAGTAGATCGGATAGAGTCAGAAAAAAACCTGGGGTATGAGTTTCTGATCTCACCTCATAAAGATGTTAATCTTTTAAGGTACACCAACTAATTACGTATGAGGTAGTGATACAAGGTATCGACTCCCAATTATGACAAAGTGTCATGAATCCGAAATGGATTCCATGTATAACAACTATTTTGGATACTAGTTGTTGTACCACAAGACATTGTGCCTATTGGTACATTAGACGTCTTCAAGGAAGACATACATGGAAGGCAACATACCAACGTACAAAGCTGGGCTTTTAACGGAAAAGTATCGTTATCAACATTGTGTTAATAACGGTTCAACCTTTTAGCTGTTGCCATGGTAAATCCATTTTGAAGATGCTTGTTGATAACTGCATATTTCATTTATGAAATGTGTCAGTTGCAGATCAAAATCGCTTTCCTGAAAAGGAAACCTTTTGGAGGATGCTTACAACATCCTGACGATTTTGTATAACCGAAAAACAAGGTTATGGGTTATTCGATCCATGTTTGGATTGATGAAACATCATAAGGTTCTTGGAACTGACGTTTTGAAATAATATAATAGTTTATGATTTGACTCAAAACGAAATAATTCTTGTGTATATAAGGAGGTTAGTGGGAGAGGGCACTGACAATGAAATTCCCATAAAGCAATTGGTGAAAGCTTGGCTTTCATAGATATTCTTTCATAGAAATTCTCCGTAAAATTCTGGGCAGTAACAACCTTTATTCAAGGAATAAAGATCTACAGGGATAGATTTGGAGTTGTTAACACTCTCTGGAAATTGTACATTTAAAATGTACTTGTATTGGTGTCTCATACGCTTCGAGCATATGGAGTCAAAATCGGGTCAATCCAAGTGATAGTCACTGGATTGAAGATTAATAACATCTGTTAGTATCTGAGAGAACTAAAGATATTGTCTTAAACTATGGAGATGGAGAACTTGAAGTGACTGGGATCACTGCTCCAAGTTTCCAAATCGGTAAATACTGCGGTACTATAAAAGTTTGTACACTGGGACAGTGAGCTGGAAATCTTCCGAGCAAGATAACTGTTGCCGAATAAACAACAAATGAGGATTATTGCTGCAGCTGAGGCAGCAATAGAAGCCATTTGGATCGATAATAAATCTAATTAGATTAGATATAGTTCTTTTAGCAGCTGAGCTAGGCGTCAGCACAGGCTAAGGAATTAAAGGTCTCATCGACGATTCAGATATATACTTCTATATCATCTGATTCGTTCGGATCATACATCGTGGCGATGTGATGATCGTGTAAATCGCGTCAGAAGATAATACGTAAAATCCGCTGACGAAAACCTTTTCTCAGCAATTTGAGCGAACCGTACATAGTTCGGGTGTTAGACACTCGAGTGACTGGCTATGTCCCAAGTGGGAGATTGTTGGACAAAATGACCCATAGCGTCACTATTTGTACAGATCACGGTGTTGTTGTACAAATTAACTATGTAACAAGGAAATTGTACTCTCATCATTTGTGATTAGATCACCATAGATATATAAATGAAGAGAGGTCCCTATGATTAGTTCCTGGATTGAGAATGATATGAGACAGTATCAGTCCACGAAGGATTAATCATTAAAATCCCTAGCCGGAGTATTATCGAGACAGGACATCGATAATGCGGAATATGCTAGTATTGCACTTGTGCGCGTTGTGAGGGCACGACGCATAGTTCTCATATTTAAGTATAGGATACTTATGCAAGTGCAATAGGAGGTTGTGTTTCACCGATGGTACGGGAAACAGCTTCGCTCTGGATAGACCCCTCGGAATCCCATTGGTATTATGACTATGTGTCTATGGGAGGCCGAAATCAGGGTAGGTGTGTATGGTCTTAACCTCAGACTTACATCGCTAATACTTACGATAATTGATAGACTTTCGTCTTGGTGGTACAGGGCTTTAACCGGTTCTGCGTACACCACTTCTGGGTTTATCAGAGAGTCGTAGTGTATTGGGTGTGATGTCAAGACGGAAGTATCACTTCAGTATAGTGGAGATGATGTCACGCAGGATACGGTACTAGTGCTCTTGAGTGATGCGCATCCAATCATGATATTATGACCAGGTCATGAATATCTGATTACAGAGACTAGTTACCAGACATCCGACATGTGCTTCGGACGGGGCAGACACTTATCCAGCCCCAGCCCTAGCACGTGACTATCTGATACTGGGCCGATATACACAATACTACGGTATACTACGCTTGATACAGATCTATATATTCCTGTAAGAATATTTCTGGAGAATTGGGTAGGCATGGCGCTTTGCTAGAAGCCAACCTTGTCTTGTAAATCGGTATAAACGTAGTACGAGGTACTTACGTGTTCGGATAGTCCGATAACCGTATTTACTGCCAACATATCCGGAGATCTCATGGGTCGGTTCCTGAAGATTCACCGATGACGTATGACTCGCACTTTAATTAATCTGGGATTAATTCGATGAGAGAGAAAATTAATCTGGGATTAATTACGGAGATATTTTATCTCGGATAAAATATCGTTAAAGAGAGAGAACGATTAATTTGGAATTAATCGATAAATTAATATATTCGATATATTATAACGAAATTAGATTTCGACGCGGAATTGAGATAGATTTTATTTTTTTCGGCGAACGAATTAATTTAGCATTAATTTGTTAGCGACGTGAATAGTGAATTCGCTAGGCGTAATCATTTAATTACGACGCGACGGAAATTTGTTAATTTGGAATTACGAACCCGAGCCCGAGAGTGATTGCGAGCGCATTCGCATTTCGAATTCGAGTGCGGCACGCAAGTCACATCAAGCGTCAAATCGCTAGTCGCATCAATCGTCAAGTCACTTGTCACTTTGAGTGATGTTACATGACATGTTGTCACTTTATTAAAGTGGATGGATTTGATGTGAATAGTTGATTTGAGTTGGTGAAAAGCTTTTAAAAGACTTTTGCTTTTTGACTTTTGAATTAAAGTAGGTATATCATTTATTTAGTTTACTTGGTAAATAAAATAATAGATATATACAAAGCTTTTCTCTCTCTTCATGCAATGTATACGGTTTTAGGCAAAATGGAGCCAAAAACCTTCTCTCTTCTCACGGTCATGGTGACCGATTTTCATCTCCATTTTCTGGTTTTCACACACAAAAAGAGAGAAGCTTTTGATCTTGTAGCAAGATCAAAGTGCTAGCACAATCATGGAGGAATACAAAGGTGATAGGGAAGTGATTTTGTGAGCTTGGAATATCAAAGCTTGGAGCTTTAATGGAGGTCTCAATGGCCGAAAATGGAGTATTTTCACAGCCCAAAATGCGCCCAACAGCAGTTCCAAATGGCCAAAACCGAGCTCCATAGAGGCAAAAAACGCAACTTTTCTTCCTAGCATCAAACCCATCAATGTGAGTATGAATTCCGCCTTACTCCTTTGTGTATTCAACTCGTTTTTATGCATGTTGTGATCCTTGGGACTTGATTGAACTCTTACAGTAATTTAATTATTTGGGCCTAAAATGGATTTGGGCTTTAAAGTTGTAATGGGCTTATTGGGCTTTTTTGTACAAAGTTGGGTTTAGGCAATTGGATTGGATCCAATTGGGCCCAAAACCGCTTCCCTTTAAAGCCCAAATGCAACTTACTGAACCTTAAAGTTTAATTGGGCCTAATGGGCCGAAATTGATTTCTGGGCTTATGGGGTTACTCCTTGATTGGGCTTTGGTTGCCGAAGCCCATGCCTTAAAGAAATAATTGAAAGCCCATTGGACTTGAATTAAATTGACGTTGGATGTTAATCGGGCTCTTTGAGACCTGTAACGATTAAATTTAGAATTTAAGTCGTAAAAGGTTTAAATAAAGTGTAATATTTAATTTGGAATTAAAATAGTGAATTAGTATTAAATACATATTAAATTGGATTTAATGTTGTAGTTTAATTTAATTCGAGAATTCGTTACTTTGAGTACTATTCGCAAAAACGAGTTTGACTCGCGCAAAATCAAATCGTTTTTGAACATTGGATGATCACTAATTATCAGATTAATTAATTTGCTTAGATGATGATAACCTGCTTGTGTGAATACATGGTTGTGCTGAAATGAATAATGTATATCGGATGGATATTAGTCGGGTGGGGGTAATTTTGGAAAATTTTTGTAATAAATTCGATTTATTAAATTGGACCTGCGTGTCCTGCCTTATCACCTCTATTCTCTTTGTATTCTCTTCTCACTTTTCCCCTCAATGTAAATGAGGTTTCTTTAGTAGTGTAGTGTAACGGGTAGAAATAATACAAGTGCTAGTTTGAGAGAGAAAATGAGAGATTTGATCTAGGATCAATGTGTTAAGTATCCATCCGCATATCATTATTATTTTATTTTCATATGCGCTTTATTATGTGTTTAGAATGCATGTTTAAGGGTGTATGATGATGAGACCTAAACAAAGATAATAAATTGGTAGCCAATTTGCACGCGAAAAACCCTCATCAAATATCATGCTTTTTTCCTTCCATTCAGTGATTCTTACTCAAGATCCGAGACTGGCATTGGGTTGTTGCCAAAGTCAAGCCCTTTGTCCGTCGAAGATGTGTTTGAATCATGAGAGTTTTGTTGTCTATATTGGTGTCTTGTCCAAGTTGTGGTTTGTTGGCCAAAGTCAAGACCACTTCTTGTCCATCGACATTGATTACGAAGCTTTCCATGGTCAATGGGTCGCGTTTGACTGGGATCACTAGGTTTGTTGTGCCAAAGCCAAGGCTTAGTTGATTCAGAGGAAAAAGGTTAGGTAGTACATTGGATGTATTGGCATATATAAGATATATGTTTAGGATTTGGATATCCGCCTACTGGATCTAGGAATTGGATTGGATCCAATTGATCTTTGAGATCTACCTAGTTAAATATCATACAATTTGTTGGCCAAAGTCAAGATTGTGTGTTATTTAACGGGATCCTAGCCCACTAGGAAACACGGTTTCCGAGTACTCGACAGAGGGTTAGAGGCTCGCCGAAAAATAGTGGGAGGCAAGTATTAGATTTGCAATATTTGTTTAATTACTTGCCATGTGCGCTCATTCAAATTATTTCGTCGTTAGATTAAATGTTAGTTGGACTAATATTTAAATTGTTGTTTTAATAAGCAGTTGGACTGTATTATAGTTGATTATATGATTGGATTATAGTAATCAATATTTTGAATTAATTAATTTCAATTTACAGTTGATTTTATAATTGGATTATAGTAATCAATGTATTGAGGTTAATTGATTTAAATTATATTTGATTGTATAGTTGGACTATAATAATCATATAATACATAGTCCACACAAATCGTTGATTAAATAGTTGGACTATTAGAATCAAGATAAATGAAAGATTAGTGTTTAAAACATAATCCTAGGTGAAAATATATTTAACGACTAATATTTTTCAAATTGGGAATAATTTCAGGATGGTCCTGGAAATAAATAATAAGTTTACTTTATTTGATAAAATACCTATTATGCCTAAGCCAAGAATTAAGCAAATAGTAGAGCATAATCTTTGGAAGATTTATGTGATGATAACTTAAGTGCTTAATTCGATATACTTGTTCATAAATCTATGTTTAGATTTAAGAAGTATTAAATTGCCATAAATAACTCTTGGAGGGTTAAAGACTATTCTCGAGGAGATAAAGTCAAACTTTGCAATTAGGTAAATGGCGCAAGGCGCGCACCATACTTCAATATTCTAGAAACCCAAGGCTTGGCCAAAGGCTTCTGAAATATTTGAAAGGGCAAAGGCAAAATCATTATGATCTTCTGGGAAGATAAATGACATATCCTCAAGTGACTGCCGTTTGGATATGGCAGACACGAAGGAATTAAAGAAAGGGCAAGGCTCTGACTTTAAGAATGTTTGTCAATTTTCTGTCTATTACTAGTATTGAAATTGGATTTTAAAATACTTAGTAAGGTACATAAAATATATGGATTGATGTTCAGAATCTGCTGTGAGATAAACTGACTTCAAGCTGAGATTAATCTGGGAATCGGAAACAGGACGAAATTCGTTGTTTCGACCGTAGATTTCTAAGTTTAGGAACTACCTTTGGTTATATACTTAAATTAGGAACTGTTATTTTTAGAGTTTCTATAGGTCCCAAGATCAAAACTCAAGCATGAAATACAAGTGAATACAACGACGAAGCTGCGGAATACTTACATCGAGCGGTTGAGAGACGATTTGGGCAACAAAACGAACTCACTGCCCACTGCCACTGCTCACGGCAGTTCACTGTCATGGCCTCCAATGATGCGTTTTTTGTCACCAAAATCAAGCTCCAAGCTTTCCGAAATGGTTCCCCTCATGGGAGACTTCCCTATCACCTTCGCATTGATCTCGAGTGTGCTAGCACTCTTGTTTTGCCACAAAACCACTTTCTTCCCTCCATTTTCTTTTCATTTTGTTCGGCTGTTCACTCCCTCTTTGAAACCAGAAAATGGCGGAGGAGAGGAAGAAGAAGAGAGGAGGAGGAAAATTTCTACTGTTTTTTTGGTAAAAGGAAATTGTGTATTTTTACACAAAAATGGATTTTAAAATTAAAAAAATAAAAATTAAATCCATTTTACTTTAACGGTTTAAAAGTCAAACAAATAAAACCATTAATTCCCTCAACAACCACATCACTCAATCACATCAAGTCAATCTTGTCAAGTCACATCACTCAAAGTGACAAGTGATTTGACGCTTGATGCGACTAATGATTTGACGCTTGATTTGACGTGCGTGCCGCACTCGAATTCGAAATGCGAATGCGCTCGCAAATAATCTCGGGCTCGGATTCGCTAATTCTAAATTAACGAATTTTCCGTTACGTCGTAATTAAATGATTACGCCTAGCGAAGTCACTATTCACGTCGCTAACGAATTAATTCTAAATTAATTCGCTCGCCCGAATTAAAATCTAATTTTAATTCCGCGTCGAAATCCAATTTCATTTAATATATCAAATATATTAATTAATCGATTAATTCCAAATTAATCGTTCTATCTCTTTAAATGATATTTTATCCCAGATAAAATATCTCCGTAATTAATCCCAGATTAATTTTCTCTCTCATCATATTAATCCCAGATTAATAAAAGTGCGAGTCATACGTCATCGGTGAATCTTTGGGAAGCGACCCATGAGATCCCCGGATATGTTGGCAGTAAATACGGTCGTCGGTGTATCCGAATCACGTACGTACCAAGTACTCACGTTCTACCGATTTACGAGACAAGGTCGACTCCTAGCAAAGCACTAAGTCTTCCCAATTCCCCGGACATATTCTTATAAGAATATTAAGATCTGTATCAAGCGTAGTATATACCATTGTATTGTGTGTATCGGCCCAGTATCGGGTAGTCACGTGCTAGGCTGGGGCTGGATAAGTGTCTACCCCGTCCGAACACATATCGGATATCTGGTAACATAGTCTCTATAATCGGATATTCATGACCTGGTCACAATATCCCGATTGGTTGCGCAACACTCAAGAGCACAAGTACCGTATCCTGCGTGACATCATCTCCACTATGACTGAAGTGATACTTCCGTCTTGACATCACACCCAATACACTACGACTCTCTGATAAACCCAGAAGTGGTGTACGCAGAACCGATTAAAGCCATGTACCACCAAGACCAAAGTCTATCGATTATCGTAAGTATTAACAATGTAAGTCTCAGGTTAAGACTATACACACCTACCTTGATTTCGGCCTCCCATAGACACATAGTCATAATACCAATGGGATTCTGAGGGGTCTATCCAGAGCGAAGCTGTTTCCCGTACCATCGGTGAAACACAATCTCCTATCGCACTTGCATAAGTATCCAATACTTATATAAATGAGAACTATGCCGTTGTGCCCTCACAACGCGCACAAGTGCAATACTAGCCTATTCCGCATTATCGATATCCAGTCTCGATAATACTCCGGCTAGGGATATTTAATGATTAATCCTTCGGGGACTGATACTGTCTCATATCATTCTCAGTCCAAGAACTAATCACAGAGACCTCTCTTCATTTATATATCTAGGGTGATCTAATCACAAATGATGAGAGTGTAATTTCCTTGTCACATAGTTAATTTGCTACAACAACACAATGATCTGTGCAAATAGTGACGCTATGGGTCATTTTGGTCCACAATCTCCCACTTGGCACATAGCCAGTCACTCAAGTGTCGTACACCCACCCGAACTATGTACGGTTCGCTCAAATTGCTGAGGAAAGATTTTCGTCAGTGGATTGCTTGATTATCGTCTGACGCGATTTACACGACCATCACATCGCCACGATGTATGATCCGAACGAATCAGATGAATATCGAACTATATATCTGGATCGTCGATGAGACCAGTGTTCAAACTTTATAGTACCACAATATTTAATTGTTTGGAAACTTGCAGCGGTGATCCCAGTCACTTCAAGTTCTCCTTCTCCATAGTTTAAGACAACATCTTTAGTTCTCTCAGATACTAACAGATGTTTCTTAATCTTTAATCCAGTGACTATCACTTGGATTGACCTGATCGTGACTCCATATGCTCGAAGCGTATGAGACACCCTATCAAGTACATTTTAAATGTACAATTTCCAAGAGAGTGTTAACAACTCCAATCTATCCCAGTAGATCTTTATTCCTTGAATAAATGTTTTTACTACTCCGAATTCTACGGAGAATTTCTATTGAAAGCCAAGCTTTCAACAATAGCTTTATGGGAATTTCACTGTCAGTGCGCTCTCCCACTAACCTCCATATATACACAAGATTTATTTCGTTTTGAGTCAAATCATAAACCATTATGATTATTTCAAAACGAAAGTTCCAAGAACCTTATGCTTGCATTAATCCAAACATGGATCGAATAACCCGCAAACCTCGTTTATTGGTTATACAAAATCTTCAGGATGTTGTAAACATCCTCCAGAAGGTTTCATTTTCAGGAAAGCGATTTTGATCTGTAACTGACACATTTCATAAATGAAATACGCAGTTATCAACAAGCATCTTCAAAATGGATTTAACATGGCAACATGTAAAAGGTTGAACCGTTATTAACACAATGTTGATAACGATACCTTTCCATCAAAAGCCCAGCTTTGTACGTTGGTATGTTGCCTTCCATGTATGTCTTCCTTAAAGACGTTTAATGTACCAATAGGCACAATGCCTTGTGGTACAACAACTAGTATCCAAAATAGTTGTTATACATGGAATCCATTTTGGACTCATGGCACTTTGCCAAAATAGGGAGTCGATACCTCGTATCACTTCCTCAAAACGTAGTCGGATGGTATATGTTGGACAAAATGACCTATAGCGTCACTATTTGCACAGATCATTGTGTTGTTGTAGCAAATTAACTATGTGACAAGGAAATTGCACTCTCATCATTTGTGATTAGATCCCCATAGATATATAAATGAAGAGAGGTCCCTATGATTAGTTCCTGGATTGAGAATGATATGAGATAGTATGAGTCCCCGAAGGATTAATCATTAAATATCCCTAGCCGGAGTATTATCGAGACTGGACATCGATAATGCGGAATAGAATAGTATTGCACTTGTGCGCGTTGTGAGGGCACAACGGCATAGTTCTCATATATATAAGTATTGGATACTTATGCAAGTGCGATAGGAGGTCGTGTTTCACCGATGGTACGGGAAACAGCTTCGCTCTGGATAGACCCTTCAGAATCCCATTGGTATTATGACTATTTGTCTATGGGAGGCCGAAATCAAGGTAGGTGTGTATAGTCTTAACCTGAGACTTACATCGCTAATACTTACGATAATCGGTAGACTTTTGGTCTTGGTGGTACAGGGCTTTAACCGGTTCTGCGTACACCACTTCTGGGTTTATCAGAGAGTCGTAGTGTATTGGGTGTGATGTCAAGACGGAAGTATCACTTCAGTCATTTGAGATGATGTCACGCAGGATACGGTACTAGTGCTCTTGAGTGTTGCGCAACCAATCGGGATATTGTGACCAGGTCATGAATATCCGATTTTAGAGACTATGTTACCAGATATCCGATATGTGCTTCGGACGGGTAGACACTTATCCAGCCCCAGCCCTAGCACGTGACTATCCGATACTGGACCTATATACCACTACAATGGTATACTACGCTTGATACAGATCTTAATATTCTTATAAGAATATGTCCGGAGAATTGGGAAGACTTGGTGCTTTGCTAGGAGTCGACCTTGTCTCGTAAATCGGTAGAACGTAGTACTTGGTACGTACGTATGCGGATACTATACTCCGACGACCGTATTTACTGCCAACATATCCAGGGATCTCATGGGTCGCTTCCCAAAGATTCACCGATGACGTGACTCACACTGTTATTAATCTGGGATTATTAATAGATAAGAGAGAAAATTAATCTGGGATTAATTGCGGAGATATTTTATCTGGGATAAAATATCATTTAAAGAGAGAGAACGATTAATTTGGAATTAATCGATTAATTAATATATTTGATATATTAAAGGAAATTGGATTTCGACGAGGAAATTGAAATTAGATTTTAATTCGGGCGAGCGAATTAATTTTTGAATTAATTCGTTAACGACGTGAATAGTGATTTCGCTAGGCGTAATCATTTAATTACGAATTAACGAAAATTCGTTAATTTAGAATTAGCGAACCCGAGCCCGAGATTATTTGCGAGCGCATTCGTATTTCGAATCGAGTGCGGCACGTCAAATCATTAGTCGCATCAAGCGTCAAATCACTTGTCACTTTGAGTGATGTGACTTGACAACTTGATTGAGTTGACTTGATGTGATGTGTGATGTGTGTGGTTGGCAATTAAAGCCAAATGTGGAAATGAAATGAAATTCGAATTTCATGTGTATTAGATACACAAAACACACACAAAACCGTAAACACATTTTCCCTCCTCTCTCCTCTTCATCTTCTTCTTCCTCTCTCACACGCATTTTCTTCTTGTTCTTGAGGCAGTCCCTGCCGTGAAACACAAGGAAAATGGGGAAGCAAAGTTTGATTTTATGGTAAAATCAAGAGTGCTAGCACACTCCGGGATCAATGCGAAGGTGATAGGGAAGTTTCCCCCATGAGCCGGGAACGTTTTGATGAAGCTTGGAGCTCGTTTTTGATGTTCAAAATGGCGAAAAACAGACCACCAAACTGCTGCAGTGGGCGCACATGAGCAGTTGGCAGTGAGCAGAATTTCAGTTCGTTTTGTTGCCTAAATCCTCTCTCAACCGCTCGATGTAAGTATTCCGCAACTTCGTCGTTGTATTCACTTGTATTTCATGCTTGAGTTTTGATCTTGGGACCTATAGAAACTCCAACAGTATACCCTCATAAGATTGACATCTTTATGAGGTTAGATCAGAAACCCATACCGTAGGTTTTTTTCTGACTCTATCTCCGATCTACCATGTTCTTGTGTATTCGAAGATTAATGGTACAGATTCATCATTGATGAACTGTTTGTGTTCCATTAAGGACTTCGTGCCTTGAATAGTATTACTCCGATTTTCATTGAGTATCACTATCCTCCACTGACCACTGCATATCGGTATTCCTCTCAGGAAAACCGCATGGTGAGCAACAATCATATTGTTCTCATTTGAGATTTATAAGTACTATACTTAAGGTTTCCTTAGGATAACTATATTGGCACTTATCCAATTGGGTTCTTATAGTTTGGTATCATCCAAACGTTATGCCTGGCATCCCCAAATTATTAGGAGTGAGAAACCCCGTTTCTTTCCTGTTCATATCCAATATGATATCTGTCAAACAGATTTATATGGAACCTTATTCTAAATAAGTTTTGCACTATTAATACATATCCTATTGAAGGAAACAGTAGCTCAGAGCGACTCGTGGTAAACCTTCTCATGTCCAACAAAATTTGTTTTAGTTCGGACACACCGTCTAACTGACGTGTCTCGAGAGGATCCTCATATGAAAGAATACTGTACTCTTTCATATACGTATGAAACTTACTGCTTAAGTATTTTCCATTACGGTCTTACCGCGACGGTATAATGTTGGACAAAATTACACATAGCGTCACTATTTGCACATATCATTGTTTGTTGTAGCAAATTAACTATATGACAAGGAAATTGCACTCTCATCATTAGTGATTAGATCACCATAAATGTATAAGTGAAGAGAGGTCCATATGATTAGTTCCTGGATTGAGATGATATGAGACAGTATCAGTCCCCGAAGGATTAATCATTAATATCCCTAGCCGGAGTATTATCGAGACTGGACCATCGATAATGCGGAATAGGCTAGTATTGCACTTGTGCGCGTTGTGAGGCACAACGGCATAGTTCTCATATATAAAGTGTTGGAGACTTTTGCAAGTGCGATAGGAGGTCGTGTTTCACCGATGGTACGGGAAACAGCTTCGCTCTGGATAGACCCTTCAGAATCCCATTGGTATTATGACTATGTGTCTATGGGAGGCCGAAATCAAGGTAGGTGTGTAAAGTCTTAACCTGAGACTTACATCGCTAATACTTACGATAATCGATAGACTTTGGTCCGGTGGTACAGGGCTTTAACTGGGTTCTGCGTACACCACTTCTGGGTTTATCAGAGAGTCGTAGTGTATTGGATGTGAAGTTCAACACGGAAGTATCACTCCAGTCATATTGGAGATGATGTCATGCAGGATACGGTACTAGTGCTCTTGAGTGTTGCGCAACCAATCGGGATATTGTGACCAGGTCATGAATATCCGATTATAGAGACTATGTTACCAGATATCCGATATGTGTTCGGACGGGGGAGACACTTATCCAGCCCCAGGCCTAGCACGTGACTATCCGATACTGGACCGATATGCACAATACAATTGTATACTACGCTTTATACAATCTTAATATTCTTATGGATATGTCCGGAGAATGGGAAGACTTGGTGCTTTGCTAGGATTCGACCTTGTCTCGTAAATCGTAGTAGAATAGAACGAGTACTTGGTACGTACGTGATTCAGATACTCCGACGACCGTATTTACTATCAACTTATCCGGAGATCTCATGGGTTACTTCCCGATAATCCACCGATGACGCACAACTCGCACTCTTGAATAATCTGGGATTATAATAGAAGAGAGAGAAATTAATCTAGGATTAATTACGGAGATATTTTATCTAGGATAAAATATCGTCTAGAGAGAGATAACGATTAATTCGGAATTAATCGATGAATTAATATATTCGATATGTTAACCGAAATTAGATTTCAACGCGGAATTAAAATTAGATTTTAATTCGGGCGAACTAATTAATTTAGAATTAATTCATTACCGACGTGAATAGTGAATTCGCTAGGCGTAATCATTTAATTACGACGCGACGGAAAAATCGTTAATTTGGAATTAAGGAACCGAGCCCGAGTGTGATTGCGAGCGCATTCGTATTTGAATTCGAGTGCGGCGACGCAAGTCACATCAAGCGTCAAATCAATCATCACATCAAGCGTCAAATCAAAGTCACTTTGAGTGATTGATTGATTTGATTAATGGATTGAGTGAAAGACACTCAACATGTCACTTTATTAAAGTTGATATAACTTGATGGACATTGATATTGGAGTGTGGAACACTCAAGCTTATTACATTCAATTTATTTGACTTTTTAAAAGTTAAAATGAATTGGTAAATCATTTTAATATTTTTTGAAAATATATAAACAAATGATTTACAACTTTTTGTAAAAACTTAACACATTTCTTTCTCTCTCATTTTGCTCTTTCTCTCACGCCCAAAACTGAAATTCTTGGACTGTTTTGGAAGCCATTTTGGCGTGAACAATAGGGAAGCAAGAGTGGATTTTCATGGTGAAAATTCAAGTGCTAGCACACTTACGAGTCTTGCGAAGGTGGTAGGGAGGTTCGACCATGAGCCGGGATCCATCAGACGAAGCTCGGAGCTCCGTTTCTCAGCTCAAAATTCTAATTTGGTGGACAGTGGACTGTTGCAGTGGCGTGAGCAAGGCAGTGCGTTTTTGGCCTTCATTCGTCTCCAAATCGACTCAACGATCGATGTGAGTATTCCGCTATCCCGTTGGTGTATTCACACATGATTTTCATTGCTTGTTTGATCTTGGGACCTAGATTTTTACAACAATGCATCAAGAGCCTTAGGTTCAAGCATGAAAAATGTAGGGCTTAAAATTTGGGTAAATGTTTGTTGAGCATGATTTGAATAAATTGATTGTTTAAGTATGCTTATAACATGTTTAATTTCATTTTGGTTGGACCAATTTGTTGAAAAATGATTTGGAATTATTTTCCCAAAATATATGACCTTGGCCGAATGTGTATTGATTTTTGGGTGCTTGGAAATTTTTGATTTTGATTCATTTGATGAGTTGGAATCATTAAGTTTGATGTTAATTTGAGGTCAATTGGATTGTAATTGAATTGGACAAAAAAACCCCAAAATCTTACCTTGGCCGAATGTGTGAGTCATATTGGAGTTCTTGGAATTTTTCATTTTAATTCATTGGATGAGTTATAATGATAATGGATGATGTTAATTTAGTCAATTTGATTGAATTTTGAGTTGAACAAAAATCCCCAATTTGCTTCAACTTGGCCGAATTAATAGCCCTTGAATGTCTTGGTATTTTTTGATTTTGTGACATTGGATGTGTATGAAATCAAATTTGATGTTGATTTAATGTCGATTGTGGGTTCGATTGGATCGAAACCGAATCGGACACAAAATCCCTCTTTGACCGAGAGCTTTTAAGCATGTAGATGGGTTTGATTTTCAATTTGTGTGTCGGACATATAATAATGAATTGAATATGATGAATTGGACTAATTCATGTTTTGGAAATGTTGATTTATTTGATTAATCATGTAATACACTTTAGGTTAATTGAATATGAAATTGGATTTTGTATATTCAATTATTAGGCCTAATTTTGGAAATTGGACTTTATGTTGTATTGGGCTTATTGGGCTTGATTTTATCAAGTTGGGTTTAGGCCAAATGGATTGGATCCAATTGGGCCCCAAAACCTTAACCATAAAGCCCAAATGCAACTAATGGACCTTTGTAATTTAATTGGGCCTAATGGCCAAAATTAATTTAAAGGATTATGGGGTAAATCCCGGATTGGACTTTGGTTATCGGTTTGACCGAGTTGACAAAAAGTCCATGCCTTAAGAAATAATTAAAAGCCCATTGGACTTTAATTGAATTGACGTTGGACGTTAATCGGTCTTTGAGATGCGTTACGATTAAATTTGGAATTTAATCGTAAAAGGTTTATAAATAAAAATGTAATATTAATTTGGAATTGAATAGTGAATTAGTATTAAATACATATTAAATTGATTTAATGATGTAGGTTAATTTAATTCATGAATTCGTACTTTAAGTACTTATTCGCAAAAACGAGTTTGACTCGAACAAAATCAAATCGTTGTTTGAACATTGGATGATCACTTAATTATCAGATTAATTAATTGATTAGATTGATTGATAGCATGCTTATGTGTGTGAATACGTGGTTGTGTTGAATGAATAATGTATATCGGATGGATATTAGTTGGGTGGGCAATTTTAGAAATTGTTGTAATAAATTCGATTTATTAAATTGGACCTGCGTGTCCAGCCTTATCACCTTCATTCTCTTTGTATTCTCTTCTCACCTATTCCCCTCTATGTAAATGAGGTTTCTTTAGAAGTGTAGTGTAACAGGTAGAAGTAATACAAGTGCTAGCTTGAGTGAGAAAGAGAGATTTGATCTAGGATCAATGTGTTAAGTATCCATCCGCATATCATTGTTATTTGTTTTCATACTCGCTTTATTATGATTTAGAATGCATGTTTAAGGGTGTATGATGTTGAGACCTTAACAAAGATAATTAAATTGGTAGCCAATTTGCACGCGAAAAACCCTCGTTAAATATCAAGCTTTATTTTCCTTCCATTGAGTGATTCTTACTCAATATCCGAGATTGGCAGGGGTTGTTGGCCAAAGTCAAGCCCTTGTCCGTCGAAGATGTGTTTTAATCACGAGGCTTTGTTCCATATCGGTGTCGTGTCCAAGTTGTGGTTTGTTGGCCAAAGTCAGACCACTTCTTGTCCATTGACATTGATTACGAAGCTTCCATGTCAATGGGTCCGCGCTTGACTGGGATCACTAGGTTTGTTGTGCCAAAGCCAAGGCCTAGTTGATTCGGAGGAAAAAGGTTAGGGTATAGATTCGATGTATAGGCATATATAAGATATATGTTTGGGACTTGGATGTCCACCTACTGGATCTAGGAATTGGATGAGATCCAATTGATCTTCGAGATCTACCTAGTTAATTATCATACAATTTGTTGGCCAAAGTAAAGATTGTGTGATACTTTAACGGGATCTTAGCCCACTAGGAAACACGGTTTCCCGAGTACTCGACAAAGGGTTAGAGGCTCGACGAAAGATAGTGCGAGGCAAGTATTGAATTTACAACATTCGTTCAAATACTCGCTAAACGCGCTCATCATATTTTACTCGTCATATTAATCAAAAGTATTAGTTGGACTAATATTTTATGTGTTTTAAAAATAATATATTGGACTATATACAAACTC
>SKCR01005765.1:0-25450 GCA_019454045.1 Zanthoxylum bungeanum | reverse complement strand
AGCGACACCCAAAGACGAGTATCATATGTCTATTGTAGATTCTTTGGTCGATTCAACCACATGATATAAGATGTATTCCTTTATGGATGGGTACTCATGATATAATCAAATTTATAATTACGTACATGACATTCATAAAACCACCTTTAGATGCCCTAAGGCTTTTGGGTGCTTTGAGTGGGTAGTCATATCATTCGGCCTGAAAAATAATGGAGCACATACCAAAGAGTCATTAACCTAGTTTTCCATAATATGATCACTGATTTTATAGAAGTATAGGTGGACGATATAATGGTCAAATCAATGAAAATAGAAGAGCACTTTGACCAGTTGAGACGTTTATTTGAGCGAATGAGAAAATTTAAGCTTAAGTTAAACCTCTTGAAGTATGCTTTTGGAGTAAGTGCAGGGAATTTATTAGATTTCCTTGTACATTAGAGAGGGATTGAGATTGATAAGAACAAATCTGTAGACATTTTAAGGCCAAACCCCCAAGTAATAAAAAAAGAACTGCAAAAGTTCTTAGGCATGTTAATTTTCTAAGAAGATTTATTTCCAATTGTGTAGGAATGACTAAAATCTTCTTACCACTATTAAGACTTAAGGGTGAGAATGATTTCTTCTAGAGCAAAGAGCATCAATAGGCTTTTGAAAGTTCGAAGGCTTATCTCCTAGGACCACTAGTAATGATGTCGTCAATGCAAGGATGACCAATGAAGTTGTACATTTTGACTGAGGAAAGGTCAATAGCTGGAATGATTACACATGATGAAAACACTACTGAAATATGAATGTAATTATTATCCAATGGATAAGTTGTGTTTGGCTCTATATTTTACTTGTACTAAGTTGAGGGCCTATTTAAAACATGTTTTGGTGTATTCCACCATGTACCACAAAAGGCAGTAAAGAACCAAGCCTTGGTAGATTTCTTAGCTGATCATTCATGTGTAAGCATGGCCATAGATATTGAATTTGAAATACATAGTTGTGATCTAAAGCTTTGGTCTCTATATTTTGATGGGTCCAAAATGTCTAACAGAACAAGAATAAGGATCCTACTATTTAATCCTTTAGGATGAAAATACCAATTCTTCTTTGCATTAAAGGAAAATGTACTAACAATCAAGTCGAATACAAGGTTTTGATAATGGGATTGGAATTGTTAGTCAATATGGACATAAGAAATGTATCCATCAATGGCAATTTGTAATTTTATGATCCGTTAAATTATGGGTTTCTTTAAATGCCAAATCCATTCGATTATGGCCTTATTATAAATTACTCAGGAACTGCTTGACAAGTTTGATCAGGTAGAGATTGATCAGGTAGAGATTCAGCACGTCCCCAGGACAAACAATGAAATAGTTAACCCATTATTTCAGGTGGCTTCAGGGTATAAGGAAATACAAGATGTTGTGTAGGATGTAACTTGTGAAAATGGAGTAATTAAACCTGCATTACATAGTCAAGAAGAAAAATTGGACGACTCAAGTATAATGGGTGAAGATATAAGCGATGGAGGAAAGAAACTGATGAATTCTTAAGAGATCTCACTAGATAAACAATTCAAAGATTAAAGGTGCGTGGCTTGAATTTGTGTCCCCACAGGGTGTATTGCTAAAATGTGTTGGACTGATGGAAGGCAAGAGGATCATGGCTGAAGTCCATGAAGGAATTTATGGAGCCCATTAGGGTGGAGTCAAAATGAGATGGCTTATCGTTAGAAATGGTTATAATTGGCTGAAAATGTGCAAAACATGCGTCATCAATACGAATGGATGTTTAGCATGCCAGAAGCACAGACTGATACAAAAAGATCCATTATGTAAATGTCTCATATCATAAAGCCATGGTTATTCAAGGGTTAGAAGATTCATTTGATTGGTAAATCTCACCATATATCGGTAAATAAACATACTTTTGTCATTGTAGCCACTGATTTCTTCACTAAATGGGAGGAAGTCATTCCCTTGGTAGAGATTTCGCAAGAGTAGGCCATCAGTTTCATCAGAGAGCATATCATTTATAGATTTGGAATACTTCAAACATTAATGGTCGATCATTGGACTTCTTTAAATGGAGACATAGTTAAACGATTCTTGAATGAATTTAGGATTCAATTGGTGAACTCTACGTCAAATTATGCTCAGTCAAATCGTCAAGCAGAATCATCCAACAAAATGCTGAAAGGCATAATCAAAAAAATAATTACTGATAAGGGTGAACGTTTTGATGTGTTTTAGTTTATTTTGCAGATAAAATAAAATCGGGACTTAATGGAATTAATCAGGAAGAAATGTGGAACCAATAAGGGTAAAAATTGGACTTGACATTTTGATTTTGGAGATTGGAAACTTGAAATGGCGTTCTAACGAAGTATAATTTCGGAAATTCCAGCTTTGCGCAATTATCGTATGTTGGTCATAACGTTTTACTCTGATATTATATTGAGGTGATTCAGGTTCCAGATTAAAGAAGACTCAAAGATCTACAACTTTGATGTTCATAATAATTTCAAATTCTGAATTTTCCATGACCAAAATTGATAAAAACGTCCGGAAGTGTGTTATTTGTAATTATTAAAGTCATTTTCAAAATAAAATAATAATAATAAAATGAAAAATGAAAATTGTCAAACTTCCACCAACATGCTTGCATGTTTGGTAGAGGATTTGTACCATATTTGGTGTCATGTTTGGTGTCATGTTTGGTGGAGTCATTGGTGGAGAAATTGGTGGAAGCCTTTAGATTTGCCTATAAATACCAAGCTAAACTTTGTAAAATTTTAATGCTTTCCTTGGAGGAATTTCTCCATGAAAACCTAAAGGAAAGTGTCTTGTATATTTATTTAAGTTTTCTTGTATTTTATTTTTTATTTAATTAATAAAATTTTGTGTGTTTTCAATTACAACATGAGCAGGTAATCTCATTCTGCTGGGGTGACAAGGTAATACTTTTAATATAATAAATTAGATTAATCTCCTTTATTTTAATTAAAATTTGGATTAATTAGTTACCGCCTATATGGTCGGTTTAGGTGACAACCTTATTTACCGCCTATATGGTCGGTTTTACATTCCAGACGTAGTTTCCGCCTATATGGTCTGTTTAGGTAATAACCTTGTTACCGCCTATATGGTCGGTTGGACTTAATTGAGACAAATGAAATTTCCGCCTTTATGGTTTGGTTAAATATAATTAATTAATCGGTAAACCTTGACAATAAGGGAGATTTCTAATTTTGAAATATTAAAAGTAGATTCTTTAACCCCCAGCATTTTCTTTCATTATTGTAATTTTACTTTTATTTATTGTCAAGTTATTTTTTTATGATGTTTTTGTTTAATTAAGTTTTTAGTAATCATAGGTATGTGTTGTAACTAAATACATAATCCGGGGTTGTGATTAATTCCAATATCACCAGTTTATAAGGGTTATTTTGTATCTTGGGTAATATAAATATTTATTACTAAGTCTTAAGTTTAATGCTTCTTGTTAACTGGTCATTAATAAGATTGATCTGGTAAACTTAAAATAAACTTGACGAATGAATTTTAGGTTTCAGCCTTAGACTTAATAGCCCACGATCTCCCTTAAGGATTAGATACCCCTTAATAGATTTCCTTCCAGGATAGACATATACCTGTCGGGCGGGGGTAGCCACAATTGGAACTTAATCTTAATGAATTCAGGTAACTTGATTGACATAGACATATGATTAATTGGGTTATTTTGGTATTTTCACCTGACCATCGACAGAGGCTTTTGCATAATTTTGTGTTCCAGGTTAATAAACCGATATATTGCACAAACATGAGATAACCACTTCATCTTTAAAAAGATATTGGAAGAATTCACAACCTTATATAGTTTTATAATATTGATTTTACCTTTAATTCACCTTCGCATTGTTTTATTTATTTGTCTTTAGTTTAAAATCATCATCCAATCAACAATGAAATCTATTAGATACTCGTAAACATTCAACATCATAAATTAATAGCCTAGGTATTAAGTCCTCGTGGGATCGATACATTTTATACTACTTGAGCGATACGTGCGCTTGCGTAACGTGAGTGATTTCACCGATCAAGCATAGCTTCCAAAGCTGATGTGGTTGACCTGTCTGGAGCCAACCTGCAAAACTACAAACCGATTTGGTGTGAGTTATAAAACTCAGTAAGTAACCATGCTAGAACTACAAACAAACATACAAGTTAAGTGTATCATAAAATTTTCAGAATAACCAAGTTGTTACGAGTTCAGGGTTATCAACTTTTTCTTATTCTTTATTTTCTACGCATGTAAAATTCTCATATTTACATATTTACATGTTGTCAATCTAATAGCAAGACATTCAAAACACTCAAAGCATATATTCAAATATCACAGAGTACGTTATATAACATCGAAACCATTTCAATCACATGAAGATGAAGTCATAAATTTATACTTATCACGAGTAAACATCTTTGAAATATCATCAACTTGGTAAATCAAACAAACTTTCTTCTATTCGGTTACAAACTATCTTCAATACCAAAACAAACTTACTTCAATTCCAAATTAAACTTTCTTAACTTTATTTAATCACGATAACCTTACAATAACTTAACATTCGGGATTCATATGCATTCACACATACCGTAACACACTTCTCTTATACATGCAAATATAATTTCAAAATCTTTTTACACATATACGTACATACCAAAAAACTTTAGCAAACAAACTTGATAACATATGATATTCATATCGATTTTCAAATCATTCATTCATTTCACATAAGAATACATTGTCCATACCCATTACGAGTTCTATCATACACATACATACACTCAAACATACATACAGTCATCGTACAACCGACAACGAAGCACATATAATAATCAATACATCAAACAAAAAATACATACGACTAGCTTATGCATACAATCCTCGTATGAGACTCATTACCTATTTTAGAATAGGTATGAGATGAATGTCGTCTGAACGGATTCCTAACAAGCTCGGCTACTACTCCACGAAATTATCAACCAATCAAACAAACATACATGCATACATTTCACGTAAAACAAACTCATCACACTATTTCTTATACACACGACAAACACTCCGAGTCATCATCCAAATATTGATATGCATACAAACGTTTCTATATATGTTACTACGAATTCAAATGCTCTAACTTTAACCATACTCATATATTTCACTTATCAATCAAACATACTCAGTTCAAAATTTCTATCTGGAAACTTTGAAACAAAATCTTATCAATTATACTTATCCATTTAGGAAGAATTTAGCTTATACTCTTTTCTTACTACACTTAACCAATCTAACCTTTATACAATAATCGCATGAGTCAATGACAAACTAATTGACAAAACGTTTAGACACATATGCTCGTACAAATTCAATAATCATACTTATTCCATTTATCGATTATGTATACTCAAAATATACATATCTCCTCATCACATGCATACGTGTACATATACTTATACATGTGCTTATACATATACTTATACATACACATACATTTATATACACGTATACATACCATTACTGATTCATACACTCAGATATATCCATACATACACATAAACATTAAGCTCATCTTATATCTCACTTCATATCATATCAATAACAAAGATCCATACATGTGGTGGTCGATTATCTTAACCATATGTAATCTCGAACTTTATTCTCAATAATATCCCTTAACTATCCTCGTCTTTATCCTGAATATTTCAATCATCTATACATATATATATTTAAACGCAAATTAATGTTCAAGTACTCATTTTGGAGACGGGGGGGCGTGTGTGAGATGTGGAAAACTTATGAAATTTTTGCAATTTCCTTAAACTTTGAGGTATATGTAGATAATTTTTCGAAAATTAGATGATCTGCAAAATTACAATCAGGTCCATGCCATGGGGCTTTCACGGAAATTCATATTTTGTAAGCTTTTCTGATGCAAATTTCGAAAACTGTTCAACATGAAATTTGTTCGTCTCGGAAAAACAAGTCCAATGGTTCAAAATTCAGCTCAATCAGAGTTCATTTGCTACTTTTATAGCTGAAACAATAAAAATTTATCATAATTAATCATGCTTTATCATTTTCAATACATGTCCAACATTATTGAAACAAAATCAAGTCATTAACACGCAGTGATCATCCAATGTTCAAACAACGATTTAATATTCAAACAACGATTTAATTTCGAAAACAGTTCAACACAAAATTTGTTCGCCTCAGAAAAACAAGTACAATGGTTCAAAATTTAGCTCAATCAGAATTCGTTTGCTACTTTTATAGCTGAAACAAGAGACTTTTATGCGTATAACAATATAAACAGATACGCGTAACCAGTTCTCGAAACCACGTGTTTTCCAACGCGATAAAGCTTCACTTTAAAATATTCCGATCTATTTTTCAACACATAAACTGTTATTTTCGAAATCCTTAACTTTAATTCGGAAATCTTTTAGAACTACATCGAAAAGTCCGGGATATTACATTTAACGAATATGTTTTTAAAAGATTTAAATTTATTTTAAGATAAAATTATTTATTATTCAGTATTCGTGGTCCATCGGGGATCTCAATCATCTCCTTAGAAATAATTACTGGAGGATGGGAGAAGACGACAAGGATATCTGAAGAGTGTCGGAATTGGGTACATGGATGTCAACTTCTCATTCCAACTGACTATCTCTATGGCATGTCCCCAGGGCCACCCTTACAACCTACAACCCAATCTAAAACTTATCTTCAAAAGGAAACCGCTTCGTTTTAATCTTTTTATATTTTTATTTACCATCAAAATAATATCGTTTGATGAAATTTTGTCTATGTTTTATCTTGATTTAATATTTTAAGCATTTTTGAATTATAAATTGGGACCAAAAACCTTTTCTGTCTTAAAATTTTTATTAATTACTCTAAGGACAGGTAGATAATTTCTTGTTTTATGTTGTAACTTTGACCTTATATGTTCACGACAGTAGGAGACGGACAAACAAAAATTTAAATAATGGAAACCCATATGGAGTTGTTGAAGCGTTTCAGCAACGTTTGTCCTTTGTTTGTTTTGTTTTGTTTATGACTCTACCAACAATCTCCATCGAATCTGATGCCTGATATTGATCTAATTTTGTAGTTTTCAATAACAAGAATGATAAGTGTACGTCTAAAATCCAAATGTATATTTTAGATATTATATAAATTAAAAATTAATAAAAAACAAAATCATGAAAGTGAAATTATGTTGTTTAGGATATGTCATTAGATGTGTTATTAGTGGTCTACAAGAGGTGTGTCTTGATAGTGTAGGGTTCAAGATCTAATCTTGAAGTTTTGAGTTCGAATATAGGGAATGTTGTTCTTATAAAAATCTGAGACAATAGAAGATTTTACATGTTCCGCTTAAATTTGGAAGGAATGATTTGACGGCGTGATTTCCAACGATTCTAAAAGGAAAAAAAAATCGATATTTGAGTGTCTACCTATTATTACTCGTTTTTGAAATCAACAATGCTACGTATGTACTCATTGAGTATTCTCTTAGTATCGAAACTTTTAAGATTCGTATAAAATGAAATATGAATGACGTATTAAGTGATTGCTATCACGAAGATGATAATTATTAGGAAAATAATGTGTATCAAAGGGTGATAAAATAACTTATAAAATAAAGTAATTTTGATGTTAAGAAAAATTTCAAAAAAAATAACTAAAATTATATAGTTTTGGAAGCTATTTTATCTTTCTTTTATCACCTTTTTATATAAATATCTTTACTCTATTAATAAGAAAAATAATCACCTTCTTAGACGAAGTCTTTGAACATATTTAATGTGATAATGAAACTAATTGCATTTGACTTGATCTTGACAATTAATGAATGTTTTACGAATTATTCTATCAGCTAGATCAAGACATTTTCATCTCAATGCACTCAAAATATTATTTATTTTTGTAAGATCAATTTTGATAAAATCCAAATATCTTTGAATTTGAAGATTTGTATAATATAATTATATGCCAAAAACCGGACAGTCGAAGTCATATCATCTCATGACTCATGAGATATACAAATCTAATTACTTAGGAATAAGTTGAATAAAATAATCATATTCCGCAGAAGGCCAGAAAGGCAAAGAGGATTAAAAAAACTTCAAAACTTTTTTAAAACAAGACTTTATGATATGCTTTGATCTTATCTTATTCGCATCCATAATGAATGGAATTTGAATCCAATGTCGATCTGAAACTTTCATAATTTTTTAATAAAAATATTTTAATAGCAACCGTTATATTTAAATTATTATGTAATAATTATAAATCATAATTTATTTAAAAAACTTAATATAAAACTCAACAGGGGAAAATAGCAAAAATCTGATGTTGTTTGATCCACTTAATATTTTAACACTAAGAGAAACCCTTATATTGGGTTTTGATATAATATTTTGATTCTTATGGTAAAACATAAGGTAAAAAAGACAATCGAGAAATAACTTTTCGAATGGATCTCGTCCTATTTTATCTGGATTGTGATTCACAATGAAAAATCGATATGAATATCAATTGATTTTTTTAATCCCTAACTAAATGGTTAGAGATTCTTAATTCAGTTTAAGATTCCAAATTCGATTCAGATTCGGGATATTTTAAGTTAAAATTAATTGAGTTTTGAAATATGAGGAGGGTTTCGCCATCTCACTACGACGTCGAACTTGTATATAAGCCGATGAAGTGCATATATGCTAACAACTCAAATCCTCTTTTTTTCCCTCTTCAACTTTTCACATGGAGATTGGATTCTCCTTTTTCTCATCAATCCTTCTTTCACTTCTTATCTTTTGCTTCCTGAAATTTGTAAAGAAACCTAATAACAATAAAAAATTTCTCAATCTTCCTCCAGGGCCAAGAAAATTACCCATCATAGGAAATCTGCACCAGCTAGTTGGCTCACTACCCCATAGAGTTCTAAGAGACTTGGCCAAACAATATGGACCCATTATGCATCTTCAACTTGGAGAAATTTGCACCATCGTTGTATCTTCTCCGGAATTTGCAAAACAAGTTATGAAAACACATGATGTTATATTTGCATCAAGGCCTCAAGATGTAGCAGCCACAATCATGTCCTATGATAACAGTGACATAATCTTTGCACCATATGGTGATTATTGGAGGCAACTAAGAAAAATCTGCATATCTCAGCTTTTAAGCAATAAAAGAGTCCAATCCTTCCGATCAATAAGAGAAGAAGAGGTTTCTAATCTCATTAATTGGATTGATTCAAGAAAAGGGTCGGTGATTAACTTAACTGAAGAAGTTAATTCACTGATGTATTGTATCACTTCAAGGGCTGCCTTTGGGAACAAATGCAAAGATCAAGAATTGTTTGTCTCAGTTGTTAAGGAAATTTTGAGATTGCTTGCAGGATTCAATGTGTCAGATCTGTTTCCTTCCGTTGGATTGCTTGAAACGGTGAGTGGAATCAGGTCTCGGGCTGAGAGGGTTCACCAAAAAGCTGACAGGATAGTTGAGAACATTATAAATGATCATAGGAAGAATATTGCCAGGAGTAATGAAGAAGATGAAGATGATTTGGTTGATATTCTGTTGAAAATTCAAGAGCTTGGTGGTCATGATCAATTTCACTTAAGTACTGACAACATCAAAGCAGTAATAACGGTATGTAATTACATACATGCCTGATTCTTTTGCATCCTGTTCGATTTAGTAATTAAATTGTTTTAATTTTTTTTCTTTTTTTCTTTTTTACATATTAAAATAAATTTTTTTTTTGGGGTAAACCTCAGTGGCTATGATTTTTTTGTCCCTCGCAAGAACTAAAATGCACACACCTATGATTTTTTGTCTTTTATCTCAGAGAAGTGATATACACACGTACTTATACTTTTTACCGAAAATAATTACATCTCTCTCACTGTAGCTACAGCGCTACAGTGATCAATATAGCGCTGAATATAAATATATCTATCATTTTTTATTATCTTAACATAGAAAATTTGCTCAAAATATCTAAATAAAATATTTAGATATTTGTTGATCAAATATCTAAATAAAATTTGCTGAAATTTGTACATCTTTATGTGTAAAAAAATAAAAATCAGTAAAAGTCTTCATGTGTTGGGTATCGTGCCTTTCAAGTTGTCTAAACTCCCTTTTATATATTAGTGGTTAGATTGTTTTACATCTCAATGTTACATATATGTTGTAGTTTAGGCATGATTAGGAGGATTACTTACCTTTTCAAGTTGTTTTCCTAGTCCTTGTAGTTGTAGGATTCTTAATTATCCTTACATTTTGTAGATTGTTTTTTTAGGTCCATAATTTCTTCTTATAATATGACTCTGATTCTCCTCCTCGATCTTTATACCGAGGAAGTTTACTTTGAATCAACTAGACCAAAACATGAGGCACGTTTCTCTTCAATGGATCGGGCCTTATTATTTATGAAAATTTACCAATAACAATTATATATATTATAACCCTATCATTTCTCGTCAGCATTATTTATAAGAATAAATATATAAAAGCAATAGTTTTCATATATTTCATTCATACACAGGGGAGAAAACAACAAACGTATTATCTAAATATATTTTATATTTGAGTCAAATTAGGCTCATTTAAATAAATGATATATGAAATTCAATGCATAAAATAATATCTTGCTCAATATTTTTTAAAAAGAAAACATTAAGACCATATCAATATTATGAGTAATGATATGCTTACATAATTAAGCACATAAATGAGCACATAAACATTTAAAAGGAAAAAAAAAACAAACAAACAAGCTTCCTTCTCATTACAAGACAAAATTATTTTTTATTTTTATCCTTATGTGCACAATTATATATTCAATAATGTACATATATTGTATTTCCAATATTATAAAACCTTGTAAATTCCATATTTGGTTTCCATTTTATTCTTTGTTTTATGCAAGTTGTATATATAATGCTTTGAAAAGATTTATCATCACTGCTTGTGGTTTGACCCATATAAAACAAATCCCCATTTCAGGATGTTTTTACTGCTGGCAGTGATACATCTGCCACAATTGTAGATTGGGCAATGGCCGAACTGATGAAAAATCCTGAAGTGATGAAAAAGGCACAAGATGAGGTCAGAGAAATATTTAATAGACAAGGGAAGGTCGATGAAACGAGTATAGACGAAATGAAATACCTGAAACTAGTTGTAAAAGAAACTCTGAGGTTACATCCTTCGGCTCCTTTGCTACTTCCAAGAGAATGTAGCCAAAGTTGTGAGATTAATGGATTCAACATACCCATCAAAGCCAAAGTTATTGTTAATGCATGGGCTATCGGAAGAGATCCTGAATATTGGAATGAACCTGAGAGATTTAATCCTGACAGGTTTATTGATTGTTCAATAGATTACAAGGGGGCTCATTTTGAGTACATCCCATTTGGTGCTGGTAGGCGAATATGCCCTGGAATGTCATTTGGTCTTGCCAATGTGGAGCTTCCACTCGCGATGTTATTGTACCATTTTGATTGGAAACTTCCGAATGGAATGAAGCTTCAGGATTTGGACATGACTGAGACTTTTGGTGTGGCAGGTAGAAGAAAAGATGATCTACACATTATCCCTATTCCTGGGGTAAATGTGTGACGAAACTCGGGTAGTTTTGAATTTGTTGTCCCTCAAATGTCAATTCTCTTTGTTTATATGCTTTCAATAGTACACATGTGGATGTAAGTTGAAACTTTATTATTGTAAATTTTATCATGTTTTCTTAACTCAATACTGATTCCTAATCTTTTTTTTTAAGTAATTAAAATAAATCTGACAATATTTATTTATTTATTTTTTTTTGGAAACGATGGAAATCCCGCCACCAAACCACCCATTCTGAGCCGCGGCGCAGGTAAAACCACTGACTGTCCCAGGCTCTTACAAGAAGTGCACTCCTGAATTCGAACCCAGAACCTCAAGGTGAGATCCTGAACCCTACACCACCAAGCCACACCCCTTGGAGACAATTGACAATATTCCTCCAATAATATTACTTTCCCGGTAAAATTGCCAGAATTTTCACATGTCAAGGCAAAGGAATTTTGATAAGCAACCTTTTCCTACTCCTATTTCTAGTGTTGGCCAACCAATAACATTTAGCGATGTTGTCAGGGAATTGTGTGGTGAAGTTGGATCGTAATTAAAATGAAATTGAAGAAATATTGAGAATAAAATGAGATAATGCACAACGATATATGTGGTTCAATTTTTAGCCTACTTCCACGGACGAAGATAAAAGAATAATATTTCACTAATGAAATGGAGAATACAAATATTTGAGTATTTATCTCACAACCCAAAAACTCAATACACCAAATTCTCTCAAATCACTCAGAATCACTACGCCAAAAAAAACTTTTATTGATATTAAATTAGTGTCAGTAAAGGCTTTTCAAGAATAAAGATTACTGACACTAGTTATTAGTATCAGTAATTTTCTGATACAACAGTATCAATTACATTCTAACACAACAATATCAGTAGTAATTTGACACGATAATATCACTAATATACCGATACTAAAATATCACTATAATATTGATATTAAAACGTCACTATAATATTGATACAATTTTAAGTATCAAAATTTTATTTTACCATTTAGTTTCAGTAAATTATGTTACCATGTTATTAGAATTTTTTTTAACAAAAAATAAATATATACCTATTTTTTTCTCTATTTTATAATACATAATCCGAAATTTATAGTAACAAAACCAAAAACCAAATAGTACTGAAATCGAAATTCATATAAACATTTCATAAAATCAAGATTCTTACAAAAATCGAGTAAAATAATACCCTGATTCCAAAATAAACACAATATTCTTATAAAAGTGACCATTAACCAACAATTCCAACAAGAGAAGTGCTAAGTATTCAATTAATACAAAAGCAACTTCCACCAATGATCCAAAGTCTGACTTGCAACATACCATTCTCTTTTCTAGCAACTTTATTTCTACAAAAAAAAAAAAAAAATCAATTGTAAATACATTAACCAACAATTCCAAATTACCAAAAATTCGAATCTCACAAAAAATAAAAATCCTTGATTGCTAATTTATTATACATCTAGTAAACACTCAAGATGAAATTATACTACCAAGAAGAATAATTTTGGTATTCTTGAAGATAACTCATGTGTATTCATAATAGTTTATAATATGTCCAAAATAAATCATAATTAAAACCAACTTGTATGATCTGTTAGGCTTCACAAGTTCATGTAAATATTTACTAATGCTACATATCTCACTTATAATACACAGTACTATTGGATATTTCTTTGTCCCTGTATCCAAACAGGTATTATCTCCCTTCTAGAAACCCTTATTTTTATGTCCAAACATCCAATTCTTATTTTCCAAACCCTAGTTCTCACCCTCAATCCATAGCCACCACAACCACCTCCCACCTCCACCTCTTCCAACTGCTCCGGCCACCATTCACGCCACTAACATCATCCCCATCGTCCAGCGACCCATCCAGTAATCTTCCAATGGACAAATATGATGTTATGCAACACATTCCTACCATCCTCCATGGTCCGAACTATTATCTATGGGTTCAAGGAATGCGTAGTTTTCTCAAAGGTCGAAAGTTATGGCACTATGCTATTGGCGATGTTAAACCTCCCCAACAGAAACCTGATGAGCCTGGTGACAAGTTTGTTGATCGTCTCAAGGATTGAGACAGTAAGAATCATCATATCCTAATCTGGTTTTCGGAATACCTCGGTTCTTTCTATTCACCACCAGTTTGACCGCTATGAAACTGCCAATGAGGTATGGGATCTGCTTGCCACGAGATACATTACGTCTGCTCTATCTAATCAGTATCAGTTGTGGAAGGAGTACATAACCTAAAACAGGAGCACAATCAGTCTATTACTAGTTTTTTTGGCTATAATGGAATCTGTTTGGGACCAACAAGCTCTCTCCGAACCATCAATGGATTGTGTTGTTGATGCAGCTAAATATACCGCATACCGTGATTGTATGAGCTTAATTCAGTTTCTTATGGCCCTTACCGGTGATTTTGAATCTTACAGAGCCTCTTTATTACATCAATCTCATCTGCCTACATTCGAAGCCGTTGTCTCTCGGTTATTGTCTGATGAAACTCGCCTTGGATTACTTAAGTCATCTCGCGATAATGTTGTGCTTGCCGCTGCAGGCAAACATTTCTCAAAAGGCGGAATCAAATTATGTCATACCTGCAACAAATCTGGTCATACTCTGAATGAATGAAGTTTTACTGAATATCACAAATGCAAAAAAAAATGAGGCCATATTGCCTCTCATTGTCCCACTAGGGTGGATTGTTACTACTGCAAGCTACCTGGCCATTACATTGAGCAGTGCCCCACTCGTCCCCCAAGACCTCCAAGATAGCAATTTCAATTGCTACTACTACCTCCGAGGTCATTGCCTCTCCTACATCCACTGGTAACTTAGAAACACTCATTAGAAAGATACTCACCACACCTCCCAATACTTCCACTGCCTTATCTGCCACTTCAGGTAATTCTCATTTGTACTTTGATTCTAGTTGTTGCAACCACATGACTTCTCAATCTCCGTTATTCTCCTCCATCTATCCCACCATGATTGTCCCTCTGATTTTTACTGTAGATGGCTAACAAATGTCTTTAAGCCAGTCTGGATAAATATCTACCTCTATCCTTACATTACCTAACACATTTCTTATGTCAACTATGTGAACTTGGGTTCGAACTAATATTTTCGTCCACTGGTTGTCGTGTGAAGGATCCGCAGACGAGACAGATTATTGGGATAAGCCGTAAAGTTGGACGTCTATTTGAGCTTACCTCTCTGCATCTTCCTTACAATCGCGTCTCCCAATTATGTGCGGTGTCTACACCATCCTCTCTTCAGTTGTGGCATCTAGCCTTGGTCACGCCTCTTTAAGTAAGCTTCGTCCTTTGATTTCTAATGGGTCCCTAGGTTCTGTTACCGCACAATCTTCTTTACATTGTGTCTCATGTCAACTTGGCAAACAACCAGCTTTATCTTTTAATAATAATAATAATAATAATAATATCGCTCCTTTTGACTTGATTCACTCTCAAATATGGGACCTTCTCTTACACCCACTATTGGAGGGTCCAAATATTTTATCATATTCATGGATGATTATTCTCGGTTTACTTGGATCTTTCTCATGAAACAGCGATCTGAACTACCTCAGATTTTCATTGATTTTACGTCTATGGTCAAAACACAATTTTCCAAAACCATCAAAATATTACGCACTGATAATGCCAACTTGTATGATATGTTAGGCTTCACAAGTTCATGTAAATATTTACTAATGCTACATATCTCACTTATAATACACAATACTACTGGAAGATATATTATTACTATGTTAGTTGTTAGTTGATATGTAATTAATATTGGTAGATATGATATTAATATTTGTTGTTAGTTGATATTTATGAATATTGGTAGATGTGATATTAATGTTAGGTTTTTTTGTAATGCCTATATAAAGGTAATTTGTAATTCATATTAAAATCAAGAAAACTAACATGTTTTTCTTCATCTCTCATATTTCGGTTTCTAACAAATACAATAATCATAGTGATAGTGGCTGCCAACCTGGAAAAAAGAATGCTTAATGATCAATACACAAAGAATTTTTTCAAAGTAAAATAACAAATCAGATGTTGGCAGTTGTAAATGTAAGATGCTTCTTGGATGCATCTTCACAGATTGCTGAATAGAAAACTAAACCTATATGACAAAAAATAAGTAGGTAGGTAGAGATATATAAACAAATTCTACAACTGGAATCTAGCTGTCACAACCCCTTCCCTAGAGCAGGCCCAACCCTAGAAAGAGGTTCGTGAACTTCTTTAGCTCAAGCATTCTATATGTTCAACCAACCAAAAAAATATGCGCAATATTACATCATAAATTACAAATACATGGATTATACATAATTTTTATGGTTTACAACACAAGTCTTAAAAATATGCAAATGATGACTCCAATGTCTGGACCAACAAAAAAAAAAATAACTTTTTACGTGGATCCAATTCTGGTACTGCTACTGCTGTGCTTGCGAACTACTTGGACTGTTTGGGGAAAATGGGAGTAAGCTTAAAGAGCTCAGCAAGTAAAGCACTTATACTTTCAACATGATCTCACCAACAAAATAGTGATATATATAAGTGTGTGTGTGTGTGTGTGTATATATATATATATATAATATATATGAAAATAAAATATACTATAATATCATCTCAAGAAATCATCCCACAATAATACAAACATCCATCAAACATGGTTGCCAATCCGGGTCCAGTATAATAGTGGGTTGAAACCAATGGGAGAGTCTCTCTCATACCCCCGAGGTTTCCCACTATATCATCTCGTAAAATATGTGTGAGTGGGTTAAAACCTATGGGAGAGTCCCTCTCATACTCCCAAGATTTTTCACCATATAATCTCGTAAAATATCTCATCACATCTCATCTAATATCCGGCCATTATTATACAAAACCCGGCAGCATAATACAACAACACACATCATCCAATATAATAACATCTCACATCCAATCCATAAATCTCATCTCAACAATCACGAATTTATATTTCTCATGCTTTTAATTAATCAATATATATCTCCACAAAATATATATACATATATATATATATATATATATATATATATATATTTATTTATGGACTTTCACAACAACCATCAATCAACAAACAATTATGCTAAGGGAATCATCGTGCATTGTACTTACCTCTATCCACGCAAAAGTCCTTAATATGTATATATCCTCGCTAAGAATCGAGCTTCAACGACCTCCAAATCTCACAATGAAAGAGCCGCTGGTCAGCAAACATCTCAAGGATCACTGTGATGATGGTGGTAGGGTCTGAAACACGGCGGTTATCGACGATCGGTTAAACACCGATAATTATCATATTTTACTCGTTTCTCAACAACCGAAGGTCCGATTTGGGCAAATGAAGTGTCTAACTCGCGCATCTCGACGAGGGAAAAATTCGGATCCGGGAGGTACGAGCGGAGGCGAGTGGAGCGCGTGGGTAGCAAGTCGCAGGCCCGTGAGGGCGCGTCCTGTGGTGTCTCGACGGCGGTCCGGTGGAGATGGATTCGTCTCATCTAGGGGATTCTCCAGATGTGGTCACTTGTCGAAAACAGAGATCGGACGACGTAAAAAATCCATTTCTCTCTCTGTCCATGCACTTTCTCTCTCTATAAATTCCTCCACAATTGCTCTCGATTTCTCTCTCTAAAACTCCATGAAATTATTCTCAAAATTCCCTGGAATTTGCCTGCAACACACCTTACTCTCCTCTCTCTAAATAAAATCTTCTTGCATGGCCGTGAGAAGTATTAAACCATAGCCAAAACATAAGTAAAGCTTACAACTCCCTCTTTCTTTCATAGCTACTGCCTAAAATGAATGATATGTTTCGTATTAATATGAATGGTAGTGGTGGTTGTTTTGATTAGATTAGAGGTGGGGTGATGGGTTTTGTTTTGTTTTGAAAATTAGGGGACAAGAGAACATGATTTAGGTAATGATAATGTAATGGTGGGGTTTGGTTTGAGTGTGAAAAGAAGAATAAAAATTTGTTAAGATAAAAACAAATGAGATATTACACTAGCCAACTTTCCCAAAAAATTACCAAAAAGTATTTGAAGTAATTTTTTAAATAAAGTACATTAAGCTTAACATTTAGACAGAAAAAGGTACAAGTTTCATGTTTAAAAACCTGAAGGTACCAGTAAATATAATGAAAACTTCATTTCAATAAGCTTCACAATAATATAAAATTAATCACAACGGATAACTCAACAAGAAATAAGTATATAAAAAGAATGGAGGCAATCAAGTAAAGGCAAAACACCTGTACTGGCATGTCTCTAGTGTTAACAACTTTGAGGATGACTAGTGTCCTTCCATGATTAAATGTAATACTCCCTCCTCTAGGAACAATCCTACCAGGAACATTATCATCTTCTATTCTAGGGTCTCAAACAAAATAGTAACACTAAAAACCAAATAAAGAATAGTTAAAGCATTGTCCTTCAAGTGTCCATTGTTCATTTGTGGAACTTCTTGTAGAGCCAGTGGTCCTCCTATAATAAAATTGATTTGTGCTGCATTTCAAAATTTTATTACTACTTTACTGTAAAGCATAAAATCTATAAGCCAAACACCCCACTAAAACATGAGAAAGGAAGACAGAGAACAAAGAAAGAGGGTATAACTTTTAGATGTGAACAATAATTCTGTCTTTAAGCTGAAGGACCAAAGCAAAAACAGTAAGTTACCTCTTATGTACAACTCCGTAAACAAGCAAAAATAGTAATTTTTTATCTACAAAAAATAACAATTTGGCAAACAATTTTTTTTTTCTTTTTTGAAAATGAAATTCATTCATAACTAGAAAAGAGATGATGCAAAAGAAGGAAAATTTTCCTTCTAAATACCACAAAAATTACTTGAACAAGCAAGTCTAGCTAAGTTATGCGCAATTGGGGTACAGACTCTAGGTCTAAACTGAACCAAAATCTGGTTCGAACAAGCAATCACTTCTTGGATATCTCTAATCACCCAAACAATCTCTTTTGCACTTTGCGATTTTCCATATACCAAATTAACCACATTTAAAGCATTCGATTCAATGATAATAGGCAAAATCTTAGCCTCCACTGCAGTAATAATCCTTAGTAAAATAACTTCAGCTTCCACCTGTTCTATATCGGAACCACTCGTGGTTTGTTTCACAGCCACCCCCTTCACCCTACCGTCACCATCCTTAATAATTACCCCAATATCTCCTTTATTTTTATCTATCTTCAAAGAGCCATCAACCTGGGATCTAAAAAAGAAGCGTTGGGATGACTCTCATTTTGATCAGCCAACATAGTCTTATTGCTAGCCAAAAAAAACCACAGACTCGCGTGCCCTACCAAAGGAGCAGAAAAAGGCTTCAGCACTGCTAATAATCTTGTCTGATTCAACCTTTAAGTTTTGAAAATGACGAAAGAAACCTGCAAAATAATAATAACCATATGATTAAATAAAATCTTTGTAGTAAACTACTGCATTTGTCATAATGCTAAGCATTCCGACGGATAAAAGTTATAATAATTATGCAAATAAATTTTAACAAAATTTAGTAGTCACCAAATGTGACTACATTAACCCTGCTGTGTAATCACCAAAAGTTTAAGAAGTTACCTAAACAGTGTCAGATTCCTAAAAAGGGAAAACATATCCATTCCCTAGATGAACCCCAAACCCTAACCCTATTGTCTCATTAGAGTCACCAAATGAGGACTACATTACCAAACACTTTTTTTTCCTTTCTAAAATCATATATGGGGAAAGAATTAGTTAAATTGCGAAAATAAACAAACAAAACCATAACTTAAAATTCATAATGATAGTGATTAAATCATAAAACCCAACACATTTAATAGCATTCACACTCAAATCAAGCACGGCCCATAAAATTAGATCACTCGTTGAATGGTGGGATGGACTATGGAGACCGAACCGGGCATAAAAATCGCTAGCGAAATCTACAGGCCTAGAATCATAAATTTGTCCAGCAACATAATTTCTGACCAATCAAATGACCTTCACATAAAAAATTGGATATGACAGTCTATAACATAAACTAGAAGATAAACAATGCTTACCACATTCAGATGACCTTCATATTTTCCTCGAATCCTACAAGTATTAAAAGTAGCTCATGCTTACGAAACGCAGCTAGGGCGATGCTACAACATTGAGCCTGTTGCTGGAGAAGAAAGTCAATATATATGTTATGTAGCTTACCCGTTAGATCTTTTGGTCGCAGTGACCAAGCCCGGGTGACTGTTTACCAAAAACACAGGTCTTCGTAAAGTTGTAAGACCATGTATGGGGGCTGACGCCTGCCTAGTGCCGAAATCCTTCTAAGTTTTTGGGCTTGTGCTTCTTGGCAGCTATCTGGCATTGAGTGTATTGGGATCTAGCAATATTTGATGATGATGGTAATGTATGACTACTTAACAGGGGGGTTCACCGCAAATACTAGCTTGGAATTAAAAAATAATAATAATCGAAATTAGAGAATTCAAATCTATTTACTAGAATTCTAATAAAGATAATCTAATACAAATTTGATATGTTAAAATTTCAAGTCAATTTTTGTTGGATTCTAGGACAATACCTTTTGTGGGACGTCATAATCGATTAAAATATCTCATGTCCTTGCTTGATTTGTTCTTGCTTGATTTTATCATAACTAACAATTTTATTTGCTTAATAGAACAAGTAAAAATAAACTCACAACAATTGTGTATGTAGAATATAACCATACATGTATTATTAGTCCTAGATTTATTCACAAACATATTGAAATAAACTTAATTATTTCACAACACAATTGCATACCTTACTTCTTGTAGAAATACGCTTAATCAAACTTAATTGTTTGCTTATCTCAATAAGCAAATACTTATATTTATAGGAGGGAAATCAATTTATTATATAATCACATGAATAGCTTCCTATTTACTCACATGTATTTGGAAGCAAGCATTGATTACTATGTAATCACATGCATTTGGATTCATTGATTACTATGTAATCACAAGTATTTGGTAACTTAATGACTTCCTCTAAACCCCTCCAAAAATGTTACCATTACAGGTGTACCACATGTTCCCCATTAACATTTTCTAAATGTTGTTTCTTAAGTAACATTTTCTAACATCTCTCACTCAAATATGATGGGATCAAAAGTTGTTATTGTCTCCACAAGAATAATTCATACTTAGCAATTGTATCGTGCGACCAGCATACTTCGAGATTTCACTTGCTATACATTTGTTAGGAATATATAGCTACTCAAATAATAGATAGAACCACAGTGGATTAGGTATGCAGTATCCTCGATCATTTATCACATTATATCTCTCTCGATCTATTTTCGAATGTAATATTTATTTTGTATTCACAATCATGTTTGATCACATAGAACAACATAAATGGTAGACCAGTGAATGCAATCTAATACGATATTACTCATATAAGGATTTTTCTCATTTCTCGAATCTATCAACCTTGATTCAATTAGCTTTTCTAGAGATGTTCTTTTGGATCGAATCTCTCATGATCCGTCTGTAACACTCTAAGATAGCGATTATTAATTCTAAGTTTTGAGAAGCAAACAAGAGTCTAAAGGATATAACGTGAGATTGAAATAATCTCAATGGTATCACACAATATCAAAACCGAGATATTTACTTGTATTACCTTCAATTTTCGCAATTATAGACATGGTATGAAAACATGTGCTATGGTATTCTCTCATTTCCCATGGAGCGTATGTCTTATAAAATACTGTACAAATGATAGTTCAGATAAACACAATGTCTAACTCATATATGACATTAAGACAAGTAATATGATATGAACTTATTTTTCTTAGGTCATAGCACAGAGAAAGTGACCTCACAACGACATTACTTAATTTTCAAGCTTGAGCTCTCTAAATTATCACTCAAATAATTAGCTTAAAAATTTATCTCATCTCTCATTAACACAAACTAATGGAGGTGATTGTCCGTGTGAGAGGGCCAATCATTCACTTGTTTTACATACTTCTCATACTAACTAATAATATATTTGTTTAAACATGTATCAACATAGTAACATGTAAGGATTGGATATAAATATCAATGAGTATTAACATTAGTAAACATTATTGGGAAAAATAACACATCATAATATATAAATACATTAACATCTATGTAATCCCTGAGTTTTTACATGTCTAACAAAGTCATCTCTAGGAGCAGACTTGGTCAATGGATTTGCTACCATCTCTTGCGTAGAAATGTACTTCATATTTACCTCTTCTCATGCAACTATGTCTTTTACAAAATTATATTTGGTATCTATATTTTTTATTTTACAATGGAATTTTGGGTCTTTTGTGTAAGCTCTATTTCACTATTATAGTTAACTAATACTGGACTAGAAGTATCATTTGGCATACCTAAATGATCCAAGAACCTTTTCAACCATATAGCTTTTTGTACTACAAATAAAAAAGCCACAAATTCAGCCTCCATTATGAATAAGGCTATACAAGATTATTTTTTACTACTCTACGATATGGCACCATTGTTCAGCAAGAAAACAAAACCGGGGGTAGATTTTCTTCCATATAAATATCCTCCCCAATCAGCATCGGTATAGCCTCGCAATTGTAGATTATTCATTTGATAGCACAATGAGTAATCAGATGTCCCTTTTAGATACCTAAATATTCTTTTAACTATTTTCCAATGTGCTAGTCCTAGATTGGATTGGTATCTACTTACCATTCCAACAACAAAATAGATATCAGGTCCCGTACATAATATTGCGTACATTAAACTTCCAACTGCACTTGCATAAGGGACTTTCTTCATTTTTTCCTTTTCCTGTGAAGTTTCCGGACACAATCTACGACTTAAAGCTTCAGTTTTCGTGATAGGAGTATTAATGGATTTACAAGCCTGCATTTCGAAATATTCAAGAATTTTCTTTATGTATGATTTATGTGAAAGAGATAATAAATTCTTTGAATGATTTCTTGAAATCTTAACTCCACGAATATATGCAGCTTCACCCATATTTCCCATCATGAAGTTAGATGATAATCATTATTTGATGTGTTTTACAAACTCCTTATCATTTTCATCTATAAGTATATCATCCACGTGTAAAGATAAGATAATGAACTTATCTTTATCTCTCTTGGTGTACACACAATGATCCTCATCTATCATTGTGTAATTATTCGAAATGATTGTATTATGGAATCGTATATACCATTGTCTAGACGATTGTTTGAGACCATATGTAGACTTTAAAGTCTACATACTTTCTCATTTTCATTCTCTTTTGTGAAACCTATTGGTTGTTCCATATAGATTTTTTCATCAAGTTCTCCATTGAGAAAAACAGTCTTTACATCCATTTTATGTAATTCTAGATCCATGCTCGCTACTATACCAAGAATCAAACGAATAGAGGTAAACCTTACAACTGGTGAAAAAGTCTCTTCGTAGTCAATTCCTTCTTGTTGTCTATACACTTTTATTACAAGTCGTGTTTTATATCTTTCGATATTTCCATCAACATTACGCTTTATTTTAAGAACCCATTTGTTCTTGATAGCTTTGCGTCCTTTGGGTAGATCAACCAGTTCCCAAATTTGGTTGGATTTCATTGACTCCATTTCTTCTTCCATTGTTTTCATCCATTTTTTCTTAGTAGGACACTGAAGAGATTTTTTTATGTTTCTAGACTCTTCATCCTCTTGAGGTAGAATCTTAAAGGCCTCCCTTTTGATATCGAAATTGGGATTCTAATTGTGGAACTAATTCCTCACTTTCTATATTATTCATATTTGGATCATGCTCATTTCTCCCACTTGGATTATAAACATCACTCCCACTCGGATTACGTAAATGAGACTCATTAGTAACTAATTCATCATTTTGAGATTTATGTGAAACAGATTCATCATATTTTCTCAAATTTCTCTCATCAACATCACTCCTACTTGAATTAGGTGTTCACCAATCATGGAATTCATGCTATCCTGAGTTTCATATTGAGATAAAACTTGATTTATTTCTCCCTTCTTAGGAAAATCATCTTTTAAATATGTGATATCTCGTGATTCGAATTCTGTCACGCCTCCACTTTCATGTTCACCTATGCAAACATACCATTTTGATTATTCAGAATATCTTATGAAGATATATTTTTTTCCTCTTGGACCTAATTTTCCATGTTCGTGAGAACGTACATGGACATAGACCGCACAACCCCAAGGTTTCAGAAAGTGAAGATCTGGTTTGCGACTTTTCCATAACTAATATGGTGTGGTGGTAACATAATTTGATGGCACTTAGTTAAGTATATATGTGGCAGTCAATAATGCATCACCCCAATAGGTTATAGGCAAATTTCATTGTGCCATCATGGACCTAACCATTTCAAGAAGAGTTCTATTTCCTCTTTTCACAACACCATTTTGTTGAGGAGTGGCTGGAGTAGTCAATGGACGACTAATTCTTTTTTCATCACATATTTCTCTGAACTGATTAGATAAGTGCTTACGACTACGGTCAGTGCGTAGCGCTTTAATTTTCTTATCTAATTGATTTTCTATTAAATTCATAAATTTCTTACAACATTCTAATGCTTCAGATTTACGAGCAATCAAATAGACATAACTAAAACATGTGAAATCATCTATGAATATGATGAAATAAGATGCTTCATGGCTTGCACTAACATTCATTGGACCACAAATATCTGAATGGATTAATTGTGATGGATATTCTACTCTAGTTCATTTTCCAAATGATTTTCTCACAGTTTTTCCAACCAACAATATTCACAGTGTAGGCACTGCATTTTTACGCATAAAACCCTATGATGAGTCTCATTTTGGAGACACTACCTTTTAAGTCACGGAGGTCACGGGAAACGGACATCGGAAGGGGAAATTCAGAATAAACAGGGTTCACTGTTTTCGTTCGTGCTGCGTTCGTTTTTACGTTCGAACGTCAAACGGATTGCGGGCGTTCGTGCCGCGTTCGAGGAAGCGTTTGAACGGTGTCGGTAATTCTGGTTTTGCTGCTAGCCTCTCATCCAGCCCAATTAGCCCCCCGAAGCCCATAAAACACATCCCAATTTAAATAAATAAATATTAATTAAAACATTAACTAAATAAGATAATAATTAAATTAATTAAATAATTAAATAAAACATATACCAAACATAAAATAAACAATTACCAACTTAAACTAAAAGCATGCCTAAATTAAACAAATCACACACTAAATCAAAATATAATCATGCCTAATTAAAATCAATCAACCAATTATATTCCCAATCTAATAAGATTATTCCCAAACTTAAAATATTGTATTCCTAATCCAAGCCAATCAAATATTCAACCTTCCCTATCTAGCCAAGATTTGTCCCCCCTCAATCTTTGACTTCCCTTAACCAAACCAAATCAAATCTCTTGACTTCCCTTAACCAAACCAAATCAAATCCCTCTTTAATTAGCCAAATCCCTTTCCTTGTCAAGACCAACCCTTTGCCTATAAAAAGAACCATTCACCAACCTTCTCAACCTGAGTCCTTAGTTGGTCCCCTAGTCCCCTAGTCCCTAACTCACACACAACACACATAAAAATTACAGGAGGAACACACCCAAGGAAACAATAAGCAAAAGATAAAGAGGAAAAGGCAGCGAAACCA